>OMLC01043297.1:0-29917 GCA_900302585.1 Regalecus glesne
CCCTGCCTCACATCAACAAGACGACAGATGGACACCGATTCAGATGGAGGCCTGGATGTCCTTCCTGACGCATCGCGGTGGGTTCGAACCCGTGTCCACCGGGTCCTACGTTCCTGTCGTCACGGAGCTACCACACGCCCCCCACCCCCAATGGGCAGTAAAGGAAACCAGAAATAAATCCTAGAAATAAATCCCAACCCCGAGGTCCAGGGAGGCCTTTACAGTCTCAGCATGGCGTCCGTTTTCACCATTAGTCTCCCACGGTGTGGGGGTGGACACTGATCTAGCTGGGGCTGGAGGGATTGAGGCCGGATGGCCTTCCTGACTGAACACGGTGGGTTCGAACCCGCGACATGCGGGCGGTCATCGCCTGAAGCGCCCGCTCTGCCAATGAGCTATGGTGGCTCCACTTGACAATCACATTAAAGTCTGAGATGGTCCACATGACCCACCACGACCCTCGGCCCGGAGAGGATGAAGCCTAATGGTAGAATATTGGAAACCGTTAAAATAAAAAATTGTATGTTTTGGGAAAAAATATGAAGTTCGGATAAAATTGTATCGCAACTGCGACTGGCGGGGATGAGCGACAGTCACAGGGCTGACGGCGTGTCGTTGCTTTGCTTGGAGCGCCCTCTAGCGTTGCATACTACACACAGCATACATCAACACGGGTTTATCACCGCGGCAGGATCCATTCGTTGTGAGCCTGAACAGTCCAAGTGCTGCATGCTCTAATCCTCTAATCACATTAGACCCAGATGGATTCGATGGTTCTTATTCTTGGGTCTCATGGACATGAACATTATAACATATGCACTCTTCCACTCAGCCTCTGAATAAAGTAACTTAAAGACACGGAGATGAGCTTTTTAGTGGATACACTGCATGCTGTCTGTTCTACATCTAATGGAGCAAAGCATGGATGGTTACCTACCACACTAAGGTGACGGTTACCCGAACCTGTGCTTTCAAGTGTTTCCTAGTTTCAAATGAAGATGATCAATTCCAACATCACAATACAAACGGTTGATTAAATGTTCCCTGATTCGTGGTAAAGCTAGGCAGGATGCCAGACATGAGGCCTAATAAACACACTTCCTGTTTGGCTGTGCGAGGCTTTGGGAAGAGGTGGGGTGGCCAGCTCCGTGGCAGATGGTGGCGTTTGCAAGCAGTCATATCTCCAGTGACCCTTGCTATGGGATGGCCCACAGCAGGACACGGGCCTTCCATGTGTTCTACAAGGTGGTGGTTCTGCTTGCTCTCAGCCTCTCGCCGTCCTGCGGCACCGACCTACTGTCAGATCACTGCTGTCTATCGCCAACGTTCAGCAATCCCAGTCTAAAAGGAGTTTCCCCTCATTCCTGTCTCTATACCTTCTTCACCAAGACATCTAGGTCCACATAAAACAACAACACAGGACTAGGTAGGGGGCGTGTCTATCTCAAGGACACTTCGACAAGCTTCTCTGCAGGTACTGGGATTGAAATGGAGACTCTCGGTGACTAGGGGGAGACTGAATATTTTGGACGTGGGCAGTCATGGGCGGTCTGATCTTCCTCCTGAGGGGCACATTGTTCTGGGAGACAAAGCCGTACGTATGCGGCGTGGTGCCCTCACCTGGTCAGGATGTCACATGACCTTAAAGCATGATGCTATTGCGGGATCTCAGCGAGGCATGGATGCTACCAGTGCTAGGGTCTCCTGTCCCACTGCAGGCAGCCTTGCTGGGATCTCAATGCAGTCGTGATTTAAGTGCCATGGGCTAGGAGCGTCCATCCAGTTACTGCAAACCTCCATCCATCCACGTTCTGGACACCTATGTGGGTCACGGGGGAGCTGAAGCCTGTGTGGTATTGATGCTATTGCTTCCCCTTTAAGGAAGTCTACGTTAGCAAGCCATCAAGTCAAACTGCTAACTTGTGCTAACTTACTTGAGTGATAAACACTCATTTCTATTGCACTTCGGATGTTCGCCGGGACTTTCGCTACGGACCAGAGAGAAAGCAGGGACCACAAAGTCCTGGTGGTTCTGGTGTCAGCTTGTGAACTGGGTTCGGCTGTTGCCGGCACAGTTTGTTTGTGAGAACCTTCAACAAACGAGGTCCCACGAGTCCATATCAACACCCCGGGCTGGAGGAAGAGACAGCCCCGAGCCCCTTCCCAAAAAGCAGAAGGCCTTGAATCACGCTTCACATGCTTCAGTCAGCGGCATGCTGGGAAACTCCCCCCTGCTCATCCTGAGATCCAAGACTCCGAGACACCACGTCGGCAGTGTCACATATAAGCTGCCAGGGCACGCAGCCTCTCCCCTGTGCCAACCCAGACAGCTAAATTCCTCCGGCATGGTTTCATCTGTCTTCCCTGCTGGACGCAGCGCTCCCTGTAGCTCCCTCGGGTCCCAGCGGACTGGTTCAGATCAACAATTTCGCTCGGCGTCAAGGCTGTGTTTGTTCTCTTCCTGGGAAGACTGCAGGCAAGGCAGCATGCAGGACGCAGCACAGGGCAACAATTGTGGATGAAATATGCTTTTTTTTCCCATTTAAAGGAAGCTCCCTGTGTGTTTTCACTGAGGGTGAGAGAGAAGCGGAGAGGGACACACACAGGAGGCCCCGGAGCAGGACTAGGGTCCAGATCAGTGGGGCTCTTGGTGGTTTGGCTGTCACTCAGCAGTGATGGTGTTAGCAGTATTAGTGATGGACTCCAGCAGCTGTCTACACCGTCAACATCTCACCATCAGATTACCATCTTTACCCAAGCGCACAACAATAGCATCTGATAAAGTGGCAGATGGTGAGATTGGGACTTTCAGTATGCCGGAAGGCTCTTTTATTTTGTGGGGGGGGGGAGTACACCTCTTTCTGGGAGGATCATACCAAATTCTTGAATATTCAACACATTAAAAAAAAAAGGTACAGTCTCCAATTAGTGAACACCAGTAGTCCTGTCTTGGTCAGACTTCAGGTTAACAGATATGACCTTGTCACATATGACTGGATATTACCGGGTAATGCCTGTCAAAAGCACTCTGAAGAAGAAGCTTTATTTACTGGTCAGCACCCGGAGAGCCGTTAGGGGTTCAATGTGTTGCTCAAGGACACTTTGACACATGTTCTACAGGCACTTCCAGTGTGCAGTTAAGGAGCAGGGAGGTAAAAACGGGGGGGAGACCATGTCTCCATGGCACGGTACACTTCATCAGGTCTGAAGACCCACCATCATTATCAGAGACAGCACCAACATGAGACTCATCACTCTGTGGACAAAAATATCCCCGTCGTGATTTCTCCACGATCCAGCGACACCATCAGGCCCAGCCTCATGGCCCATCCATCAAATACTGGGCCATGAGGGTGTCACACTACTGTCAATAACCTTAACTTCTTTTCCCAATTGATAGAGATTATTCTGCTGAGGCTTTCTGGACAGGGAGTTGGCCCTCATGGCCGGCTCATTTCTTTCAAGAAAACGAACAGTGTTCACACTCTGGGCCACGCCTCGCTTTTCCTGACAGACCGCTTTTGAAAAGGTTCTTTGGCCTCTATATGCAGTCCAGCTCCATGGTCATTCCATCCTGGCCTGACACGGTGTTGTTCAGCCTCCTTTTGTCAGAATGACTAACTGCCCATACACACATTCCTCCCTTAACAACCTGCCCGTTTAACGACCGGTCGGAGATGACCCTGCTGATAACCCCTTCATAAATTAACTTACTGAGGTGAGCCCATCCTCATTTGGGTACCATTCATAAGGAGCATTTCAAAGGATAAAGACTTTCTGATTCACTCTAATTGCTGTGCACCAGTCCACCTCCACTCTGACCACACTGACCAGTGGACCAAGTGTCTTGTGGCAGAGCATGTCCAACCCCCCCCCAGGTCCCACTGCCCCCATGCTTAGGTCTGTTGTGGACTCCCCGGCCCCACGGGAATCACTATCAACAGGGTGCAGTGGATCTAGATCTTGTTTCGGTCACCTCTGGAATAATCCAGACAGTAGTGTTCTGCAGGAGCTTGCCTACAACAACACATTGCACTTTGTTCCCTCCCCTCCGACCAAGGCCCAAAGCAGCCGAGTTAAGACACAACTCTCACCGATCCTAAACAGGTCACCATGGCATCAGATGCCCAGCCTTGTGGATATGAGTGTTTTTACATCCACCGGCCCTCCAGTCGTCCTGGGTTTGACTGCTCCACAAAGGCCCCTTCTTCATTTGTTTTTTCAACCTACAATTATGCAGTAAAATGCCAGGAAACCAAACGCCTTCCAGATTGTGTGTTTAGGTGTCTTGTCTGGGAGTCAGACGCCGTGGCAGTGTCCTACGAGGTTTGGGTGGAGAGGATAATCAGGTGTCGGGGAGACGGGAGCCGGACATCCAAGGATGTCTCCGATTGGCCTCTTTTCAAAACCAGTTGTGGTCCTCCTGAAAGGCGTGAGGCCCTAATTTGTGACACACTGCAACACAAGAGGCCAGGACACTCGTCCAGAGCCGTGGGGAGGGCTCAGTGTCTACCCCTGACTTCCCAGCTTGAACCAAAGCTTTTTACGGCCTGACGGAGTTAGAAATAGAAAGTTCTAAACCCATGGAACCTGGCTAGCTGGAATCTAGGAATCGTGTGTCCTCCAAGGTTTGCTGGGATCCAGTCTGACACATAAACCCACTGCTGTAACCTTGCCCTCAGATCAAACCATCTCAACCCACTGCATATGGCTAAACGCTATCTTTTGAAAAACCGCATTGATGTGGTGACTTAACCCCCGACCATCTGTCAAAACCGAGCTGCTCCGGCACGGACAGGAAACGGTTCCTCATTCCAGACCCCTTTAAAGAAGAGCATGACGCGATCACCTTCCTTCCTAGTTTAGATGGAGGCATCTTTAGGTGCCGTGGTGAGACCCCCACACGTCGTCATCATGGCCGTGTGCATTTCTATATGACCCTTTTCTTTGTGGAGGTAAATCCTTCTTCTGTTCCTCGGCCATACGCCAGTAAGGCACCGAGAGGGATGTGTCAACTTCCAATGACATCTAATCCCTTTCAATTCTATTTTTTTTACACTCTCTTTGTATGCATCCACCCCCACACACACACACACACACACACACAGAGCTACAAACATAGCCAACGGCTGCATGTGCGTGCCGCTCAGGTGTGCTGTTACATGCTGAGGCATTTTGAGTCATTACCTTGTTGGCTATAATGAGGCTGCAGATACAGGGTTAGGGAAGGGTTCCAGTTAGGTAGAAAGTTAAGATTCAACAACTCCGTTGGATGACAGACGAGTCTGTTTGTTCTTATGTGGACTTGTTGGGTTTAGGGCAGAGAACCAATAAGTTGAGCAGAGTTGAGGGTTTATGGGGAGGGGGGGGTTAGATGAGATGATCTGGTATAGGGTAGTGCTTTCATTACAGTTGAGTGTCAAATTACTAAAGTATGATTATGCTCATTTTGTCTTATTCATGAACTATGCAAGAACTTATTTCTTGGTGCACATCTGATTTTACGTGGAAACTGCTCTACATGGAAATTTGCCTGCATTGCTTTTTAATAGTTTGGAATCGTGAGGGTTTTTTTTTTTACTTCTAAATAATCCATTATGAGTTCAAGTCACTTACAACCACGGCAAACCATTTGGCCTGTAACGGTTTGAGTTTCTGTGGTCACATAAAATGTTCACGCGAAAACGCTGATCGATTTTCGTATCTCTCTTCTTTCAACCTTTGGAGTGTAAAACCTTCTCATCATCACAGCAAGTGTAGCTGTCAAATAAATATGCAGCTACGGGCGCAATGCTTCCACATGTAGGCGAATAAGGTGGAGGTTAATGGGAATTGTCAGAGGCACACGCTCCTCAGATATTGACTTAAGTACAGCCCTTGAGTAAAAGCGCTCTCTCTCTCTCCACCCCTATCGTATGCTACAGCTTAACATCACTCCGTGGGTTTGTACCAGAGGACATCAGCTCACAGGGAGCGCCGGTACTTTGTCTGACACTGTCTGACAATGAAAGCTTCATCGGCAGTAAGTGAGCGGAGATAAGCCATCTTGCTCCCAAACTTCCCGGTGGGACTTTGGTGACTGCTGTGGGCTCAGTAATTACACCTGTACCAGGCTGCCTGCTGAAAGACACAGAGACAAGCAACAAGACAACTGGCCCGGCTGGAGCCCATTTGATGCCACAGAGAGGTACGTGAGACCCAACCCAAGACCTCATTCAACTGATGCTGAGATGTTCACTTAGAGGGACTTTTGCATCCTCACAGAGGGATGTCGTGCCACTGGTAGGTTAAGAATAGACCATGGTAATAGCTCAAATAACGGCTTCATCAGAAATGGGTTATGTCATATGTGCACTCTGATGGGCTGCACAGACATGCAGACACATCGGTTTGACCATAGGTTACAGGTTGAATTAATTATAACAGCACATGCAAATGAGTACGTGATGAGTTGCAGGGCTTGACAGCTAGCCGATTTTACACTTTTCCGCAGCCTCGTCCTGACAGCCAAACACAAAGCTTCACATTAATTTATTATTTTACTCATTTATGGGGGGGACTCACAAATTATATCATGAGGTTTCAGATGCTGGGACAAAATGTTATTAGAGACTTAATGAGGTGTTCTCTTCATTTGTCTTTCCAAGCAATAGTGTCGAGCAGGCTATGGTACAAGCTCTGCAGTCAGACTGCTCACCAATGGCAAAAAAGATGCAAAGAAAAAGATGAAAATGCTCCGTGGTGTCAAGCATGAACGCAATGTTTGTTCTTCACAAAGGAAGAGCTCTTTCTTGAAATGCTATTTACACTGCGAGCAAACAAACTCCCAGATATGTCTTTTGATTCAGTTCTCGCATTCTTGTTGCAGTTTTAGTAACCCAAGCACAAAGGGATTAGATTCTTTTACGGAGGAATTTCTATAAAACTATCAGCCTGGGAACAAAAGTGTAATTGCTCACTGACAGGACCGCAGATGTGCTGGGCTGTTCTCCTTTAGGGCCTCAGAAGAGTTGGAAACGGGAAGGTATGCTCCAGTCTGTGTGGTAGCTCTCCACACGCTCTAAGTCCCTGTGTAATTCCCGACGGGGCCCAGGCATTCCCACTGAAGTTCATCAATGGCTGCAGGGTTAATATGTACTTGGAGAAGTATAAAGCACCCATCCCTTTCCAGTCTGCACCTGTTGGGCATATCTTCTCCCCTGCTGCAGCACACTTTAACTCTTGCAATAATGGCAGAAAAGAGGAAAGACAATACGTGAAAGCTTCCCCATCCTCAAGTTACAGCGCGTCTTAGGTTCCTTAAGTGCCAACAAGCTGGTAATGCCTCCTAAAACAGTCCTATCCATTTGAAATATCACATTCAACACACATACATCCTCTGTGTTCACCGTGATTTGAGACGAGTCCCTCAGTCGAACTTTAAAAAGGGCTGATGTGCCAGGACCCTGTCAATATCATCAAGATCATGGATGGGTTCGGACAAGGACGAGAAGAGAGACAAGTCCTCTGTGAACTTCTCACGTCGGAGAGCTACTTTTGCAGCACACTCAAGATCAAGTGCACTAAAACCTACCAGGCTCCAACACGATGCAGAGTATTGACATCTGAAGTGGCTCAGCACAGTAATATTAATTAGAGGGCTTTGTAAAGCTACCAGGATGGAACACGCTGAAATTCTCTGCTTCCACTGAACGTGTCGGATTCATGCCCCTACCCACTACACCTGTAACCTTGGCATGTGCTGCTGTGGAAAGGAATTTAGCTCGTACATTTTCAAAGGATAAAGACAAATGGTTGTTTTTCTGCTTGGTTGGCAGATAGCAGGAAGACTGATGGGGAAGGGGAGTTGAGATGGTTTGCAGAGGAGGACCTGAACCTATGCCAGCAGGGGAGAAAGCTAGTTTTGTGCCACACAGATACAAGGCTTCCTTTACACCCGGCATTAGACTGTTGTTGTACCCAGATGGTATCTGGTTTCAAATCTGGATGTTTTGATGAAAAAGTGACATCACTATCCAGATCCCTAAGATGCCAGGTATGAATAGTAACTGAGGGCATCAGGGCGTGCCCTGTTTTGGTAGTTTGCCACAAATGGATAAACCCCTGGGGCGGCGTGGCTCGGTGAGTAGAGCAGCTGTCTGGCAATCGGAAGGTTGTGGGTTCGATCCTGACACCTGCAGAGACGCGTGTTGACGTGTCCTTGAGCAAGACACTGCTCCTCTAACTGCTCTTACAATGGACCGGCAACCTGTCCAGGGTGTTTCTCGGCCTTTCGCCCAATGAGCACTGAGATAGACTTCGGTTCCCTTGCGACCCGACATCGGATAAGCGATTGACAATGGATGGATGGATGGCTGAATAAACCAAATACCTCTAAACTCCTTAACTAACTCTTTAATCTGCTGACCTAGGTCCAACGCAGGAGTACATATACAGACTGTAACCCCAGTCCCTTGCCATAATCACTCCATTTCTTAACTGCTTACATTAACTATTGTACCAGCCTAAAATAGATCAAAAGATATTCCTTCATTAGTGTCACAAGGGGACATTTGCAAATTATCATTGAGCACTAATGTGTTTAACTGAGCCATGGTAATTTCTAATGCTCTCTTCATGATCTTCATCCTAATCATCCTAATCATCATCTGTCTCTTACTCCTGTCCCTGAACCTCTTTTTCATATATTTTTTGCCCCATTCCATCCCTGCTACTCTACAGGTCATCCGGCAGGCTATCCTGAAGATGATTGTTCTTTTCCTGCTCGTGGGTAAGTTCAGCTCACTCTCCTCCAGTTTGCACAGCTCGGGCCGCTGACAGCCAAACGGCACATACAGAACACGCAGAAAAGAAAAAGAAAACAGAGACTCCCACAAGCTATTTGCTCTAGCATGGGTAGGATTAGATGGTGGATATTTGTAGCAGGAGGCCGTTGCTCCATGCCATCCCGGTTGATGAGGACCCCTCTCTGCGGGCATGTGATCACTTGCTGAGAGCTGATGGAGAGTAGATAGATAGAGAATATTTCCACATGCTGGCACTTGCTTTTTTTCCCCCCAGAGTCTTGTTATATTTGCATACTTTTCCCCAAAATATCCTAAATTTCTTTCTTTCTGTATTGATGTTCGGCTTCTTTCCATGGCACATCTCTTGGGCAGAAGTTGAATCGTTATGACTTGGCGAGGTGGAGAGCGATGAGCTGACTTGCAACACCTACATTTTGCGATGGCGGATGAATATACTACCTCTTCACAATTAACCACCTCCACAAAAACCATTATGGCAGTTAAGTTTGTCAAAGTAAGCTGCCGAGTGTTACTGACTGAGGGCCTCGCTCCAAAGGATCCGAATCACATCAAAGCATGCTGCAGGGCTTTCAATCAAAAGATGAGCAGTTGAGCTAAAGCACATCTTGAGCATTTAAATTACAGCATCCAGCCATAATCAAAAGCAAGTAAGCATTAAGTGTTGACCTGCATGATTATGGCCTTCATGTCAAAGACCACCAAGTGCAGCATTTTGTTCATGAACAAAGTCTAAAGAGACGCCTTGTAGCAAAGAGAGAAACAACAGCAGACTTAGCTCTCATACACCAGCATCAAATTCCCTTTCATAGCCACGTGTAAATGTAGGCCAGGGACAGATACAGGCTTTAGGGGTATTGATGTAAGGTCACATCAACATAGAAACACACGACACACTATTGCTGGTGATACACGGTCTACTTGACTCAAATAGTAACTCCAGGATCACAATGCAATGATAGGAGTTACCCATTCTATATAAACCTGTTCTATGTCTGTGTATGTGTGTGTGTGTGTATATAGTGCTGGCACCTGGTGCTGAGCTCCAGGAGGAGTGTGAGGGGAGTGCCTGCAACCCCAGGCTCGGTGACTTGATGATGGGCCGTGCTGCGCAGCTCTCAGCCTCCTCCACCTGTGGCCTGGGTGGACCCGAGAGCTACTGCATCATTGGATATCTGGAGGTCAGGGGTTAACTTTGAAAATGTGGAAAATTCATAGGGGTCTAGATATCCTAGTATCCTGCTAGAGGGATAAGCCACATATTTTGTAATGTTTGGATCAGCAACTATAGGCAAGGGAGGAAAAAAACAACTTCGATTCAGGGTCACGCTTAATCGAACGCTGAGTAAATTTGCAGGAGCAGAGGTCGATGACTTTTAGAAATGAACCTCTCCATCCTGGGAAAATGTTCTCAAAATCACTGCATTCCCACCAAATTTAAACTTTTCCACAAAACTGGGACAGCGGCAAACAAACCTCTCTTGCCGCTCAAGGCGAACAGACTGGTAAGTTTCTTTGCACGGAGTAAAGACAGAGAAAAATAGGTAAAGGGAGATGTTCCCATAGCATTAAGACATGGAGAGAGTTCAAGTTTATCCTCCCTTATTATTCACAGATTGAGAGCGGTTCCAGTTTCATAACCTTTCCATTTACTCAAAGTAGGAAGAGCATAAACACCAAACACATTCTTCCACAAGTCAAAGCTATGTTTGAGACCTGAGTGACAAACCAACACACACATGTTCATTTAGAAGGTGGTTGTCTAGTAATCGGAGATCAGTGGTTCAATCTCCGGCCCCCTGCAGGAAATGTGTCGAGAGGTCTTTGAGCAAGACACTAAACCCCTAATTGCTCCCTTGTGTGACAAATGAAACCGTTCCATTCACCTTCCTATGGACGGCTACGACCAAGTACATCAGTGAGCTGTCCTGTAAAACTAGTCATCAAGACCCAAGCCCTACTCTGCAACTACGGTGCCACAAATATGTAATGTAACATAACCATAGTCATATAACCATTTAATCATAGTGTTTGTTTTTAATCCAAATAAAGGTGCTGTTGTCACATGTCCTGGTTGTGTAAATGATACGGTCCAAAGTTTTCTTATGGATTCTGGATCCGATTGTCTTGCCCTTATTTCTACAAGTTCAGTGCCGTCTCGCCTGTGACACTCATCATTTCTGACCTTTGGGGTGACACAAGCTTCCAGGGGGATATCCAAACTGAAGACAACTGTCAGTAAATCTAGGGGCATCTTAGCCAAGAGTTGCTGTTGCAAGGCAACATCAATGCAAACATTGTGACTTTATAACAGTATTGCAGCATTATACCATCTGCAGCACAAAAAGGCTGTGCTTCTCTATAGGCTACGAGGTGGTGCTGAATATAAAAGCGCCTTTTGGTATGTTGCCCTCGTTCAGACTTTGAATGACATCTCACTGACTCGCCCAGAAGATGCTGCATACTGGAAGACATGTCTTGATCTGCCACATTTATAGGTCATTACCTTGGCTTTCTCCCACCCTGCTCCAGGGACAAGTTTATTCTTTTCCAGTTCTTGTGATTACCCTCACTCTTCTCCTCCCTCTCCCTCTTATCCTCCCCCTTACACGCTCTCCCTCCTCCTCCATCTCTCTCACACACACCACCTCTGTCCTTGCTCCAGGTGATTCTGCTGTTCGGTATGTGGGTGTGGCTCGTGTCCATGCTTTCTCCTGTAATCCATTTAAAGGTTTTCGTGTGCGGAACAGCAAAAGTTATAACCAGGCTGGTGCATCCCTTAATGTTAATCAGAATGCTGCAGAACTTGTAACGTTTGCAAACATATCAGCCCACCGACACCAAATCTTAGCCTGTTGCTTGGTCAGGATTTTATAAATGAGAGGTTTAACTTATCAAAAATGTTAAGCAACGATATTTTCCCATTATCCGCCCTACAAGAAGGAATTTTAAATTCTCTCCATTTAACCCATCCTATTGTATAGGAGCAGTGGGCAGCCACCATGTGGCACTCGTGGGGCAGATAGGGGTTCAGTGTCATGCTCAAGAACACCTCGACATGCTTTCTGTAGGACCGGGGATCTAAACCTGTAACCTTCTGATCACCAGACGACCACTCTACCCACTGAGCTATGGTTAGAAAAGATCTGTAAAAATATCAATGTTATTTTGCCTCAGGAGGAGCAGAAGTGTTTCACCTGCGACTCCCGGATGCCATACAACCGTTACAGTAACCCGGATAGCCATCGGATCGATAACGTCATCACAACCTTTGACCCAGAGCGCAAGATGAAGTGGTGGCAGTCTGAGAATGGTGAGCAGATTGATTCCGTAGAATGATAAAGGTGTGAGAGATCTATCCATCTGTCTAATTCTGTCTGTCTATCCATCCATCCGTCTCCTTTCTCTGCAGGTGTTCATAAAGTCAGCATCCAGCTGAACCTGGAGACACTGTTTCAGTTCAGCCATTTAGTCCTCACCTTCAAGGTAAAACTACCTAGCTTGCCTTAATGCATACCCAATAATCCAGGTAAGGAAATCACAAAAAGTTGAATCAGTGTATCTGGACACAACGTTCATCGAGAGGAATGACTCATCACACATCTACGTGACCACTTCAGTCTCAACTGATAGAGACCCCCGCCTTATCGGTAATGGGAGGACATTTGAAGCTGACGTTTATCGTAAACTAACACCTACCGATCACCACGGAAGGTCTGACTCTCATCAACCACTAGAGCACAAACTAGGATTCTTCAGGACTCCGTACCACTGAGCTGACAGAGTCCCCACTGACCCAGCTGCTGAGGAAAGGGGAGAAATCCCACGTTAAATAGCCCCTGGTTAAGGGTGACTATCCCAACTGGGTGTTTGTCAAAGCCAGGAAGATCCACAAACAGTGCACCCACCTGCTGATCGAAGTGAAGAAAGGGAGAACTGCTCCCAAAGGGTTGTAAAGTTGAGATGCGTATTTTCCAAACACTGCGTCGCAGCTGCTTTCAAACCCCAAACCACGGTGTACCAGAAAAGGGTCCGGCCTAAGGATTACATTCACCAGCACAGAGTAATAATACGGTACGCTGTTAAGTGCTGGGAGGATTGTATTGACTTGTAGATTGAGGAAACCAGACAGATACTGGGTAAGAGGATGGGACAACACAGAAGAGCCAAAACATCAGGCCAGGATTCTGTAGTCTGCATCCATCTACAGGCCTGTGGACATTCCTTCAAGGATGAGGAGGTTCACATCCTCCATAAGGAGGAACACTGGTTTGAATGGAAAGTCAAAGAAGCCATCAAGGTGAAGAGAGAACAACTATCCCTGAACCAAGGGTGTGTGTGCTAAGAGTACATCTGCTGCCATCTTACAATGCTGTGATAACCACTGTTCCCAAATCCTAGGTGAATAGTAGAGATTGCCATTGTAACTCTAGTTAGTTGTCACGGCGATCTGCATATAAAAACAAGTGTTGTCTCTCGTCACTGTACGACTGCATAGATTAAAAGGCTGGTGGAGAGATATGTAGAGCGTCTGACAGAGAAGGGAGGTGGAGGAAGGTTTAATTTGTGACGTTGCTGGGTAATGTGTATGTTTTGTATAAAACACCTGCATGCACATGTCCCATAAATGACACGTCCAGCAGAGGCAATGTTCTGAACAGCCATGGAAAAGATCATTTGACGTCGCCTCCTGTGCTTTCATTTTTATTTTCTCAGAGTTTCCGACCAGCTGCCATGCTGGTGGAGCGGTCTAAAGACTTTGGACAGACTTGGAAGGTGTTTCGGTACTTTGCAGAGGACTGTGGGATCCATTTCCCCTGGGTGTCCACAAAGTACGCTGACAGCGTAGATGATGTCGTCTGTGATAGCAGATACTCCAGTTCAGAGCCTTCCACTGATGGAGAGGTGATCACACACACACACACACACACACACACACACACACACACACATGCGCACACACACACACACAGACTTTTGCCTTCCTATCCTCAAGTAGACTCCTCATTGACTACATTCATTCCCTAATCCCAACCTTTGCCATCAGTAACACTTGCCTTACTCTAACCTTTGACGTAAATTCAACCTATTCCTAATTATAACTTTAATCCCAGATCCTAGTCTAATACTATTAGTGAGCCATATTAGCTCAGTGGTAGAGTGCACACTTTGTGAACTGATGAGTCAGAGGCAGTGATTTCAAACCCAAGGCAGGGCGTCAGGAAGGGCATCTGGCCTTAATGCCGCAAGTCCTGTCTAAGTCCATGCCCATCCTGCAAAATAAGGACTAATTATGAGACATAAAAGGGACCTAATCCTATTACTACTATTACTACTACTACTACTACTACTACTACTACTACTACTACTACTACGTCTTGCTGCTCCTGTCGGGGGTCGCTATAGTAGATCATCCATCTAGTGCCGTCTCAGATACAGGCCCTTGATGTTGTGGTGACGAGTGATTCTCCATTACAGCAACACATCTGTATGTAGTTACACAAACAAGCAAACTTTGATCTTACATATACCCCAATACTATCATTTGTGTTAAAAAATATACTGAATGTCCTTTAGTCAAATCAAACTGGCTTTCCTCAAGGATCTCATTCTCCCCTCTGTCATTTATTCATATTTTTAAATCTATTCATTTTAAAATTGACTTTACTAATGTCAGTTATTTACATTTTTATCTGTATTTTACATCACGTGTCAGCTTGTGATGGTTGTTTTTAACTTTGTTTGATGAAACAATTGGCCTGTTTCGTTAAGTATTTGTATGACATGAGTTCAAGACAGATCACCATACAGTTCTTTACATATCTCTTCTTTCATGTGTTTCATACCAGGTGGTGCTTAAAGCTCTGGATCCAACCTTCGAAATAGAAAACCCATATGCACCCCATATTCAAGGTTTGGCTTTGTGTCTCACACTCCTGTTAGCGTGCTGAACCCTTGCTTCGGTTCATTTATAGTTTAAAATTGAGACTACTTAGAGATATTAAATTCTCACACCAACACATTTTACAATTTTAAACACATTTGAGAATCAAATGATGCAAAACCAAAACAAATAGAAGTTGTTGGGGGTTGTTGTTTTGGTGCTACATGAGAGTCTCTTGGGTCTTGGTCCGTTCATTGGGTTTGACAAGGTTTTATTGTTTAAATTTGGATATCTATACTTTTTTTAAAAGAATTATAGGACTTATCTTCTGATTATCTGCACAAACTATATGATCCTGGTCAGGCTTAAAACCATATTTTTAAAAGTCTACTGTCCAAGTTTTAAGGGAAGTAAAAGGTAATTTTGCTTCTACTGACAAATATACTCCAGAAGTGTATGTGTGTGTGTGGGTGTGTGTATATATATGCAAACTTTTGGATAGCAGAATAAATTCAAATCCGTAAGTCACAGAGTAACAGCAAGAAGATGAAAGGTCCTCTACTGGAATGTCTGCATTTTGTAAACATATGTTCAACTTGGATTCAAATGCCAGGGTGAAAAGGTAAGTACAGTGGGTTTTCTTTAACTACATTTACCATGATCCACAGAACTGATCACTACGACCAACATACGAATCAACTTCACACGCCTCTTCACCCTGGGTGACACTTTGCTCGGTCGGAAACGCAGGAACCCTGAGGAGAAGTACTACTATGCCCTCTATGACATGGTTGTCCGTGGCAGCTGCTTTTGCAATGGCCACGCCAGCCAGTGTATGCCTGTGGATGGCAGCAGGGGGGACGTCTACAATGAACCAGGCATGGTAAGCCAGCTCTGACCCAAAGACATGGTATGTAACTTCAAGGGATCTAATAGCAAAATAAAAATATAGTTAGAAAGATAGATTATGATGTAAAGTAACTATTAATGTGAATTGCTCAAAATAAAAATCTCATAAAACTAAGTAAACCATCTGCAAAGGTCTGTTTTTAAGCAAAATTCCCTTATCATAAATAACACAAAAACATGGTGAGGGGGAGGAGGAGGAGGAAGAGAATTCAGCTCAAGCTCAGACATCATTCTCAACCCAGACACCTATTCCTGCTCCTGTTTCCCCTCGAGTGCCAAGTAGCAATGGCACGTACACGGCTGCTAATTAGGCCCTTTCCCCATCAGCAGCTGTACTGTTGAAAGACTCTTTTCCACTCTCAGCTGGATAAAAATTGGTTATCAGGGTATCAACGATGACAGACTGAACTCTTTGTCCCTACTCTACTTTGAAAGAGAGAACTGAAAATTATTGGACTATAATGAAATAATTTAGTAATAATTTATAAATGAATAAAAACAATTTCAGCGTTCAACATCAAGTCCCATTGTTGCCTAATATCATCATCAACGGTAAGCTAATTTACAATTTTAGACTGTAGTAGCCTATTGCTGACTTCTATATTTTTTATTAGGTCTAATTTTAGTGGTTGTGTCAAGAAGCGCATCCAGTGTAAAATTTTGCCAAATCAGTATCAAGATTGACAAGACCATACCGGATCAGTTAAGTCACCACACACAGTATCAATGGAAACTATAAAATCCACTATGATAACCCATGAAAAACAGAACAGAGTGAAGAAAGAGAAGAAGAGTTTTTGAAGTGGTAGCTCAGTGGCAGAGCATGTGCTTTAGTAAATGACCAGCCAGACGTTGCAGGTTCAGGCTTTATTTCCCCATACTCCATCCAAGTCTATTCCACCCTCATAATGTGGGGACCAATTGCAATACATAAAAATAGACCTCTCAGTGTACGATTGGATCTTATACTGATGTTGCAACGCACATGGACACATTTGTGTGTCTTATGTGGTTGTCATGCCAGGCTATGTTCAAGTGATTGTTAACATTGCAGAGTATGTTGGTGTCAGTGGACCTCTATTCATACACTTAATTAATGATGTTGCCACATCTGTCGGCATGTGTGTGAATATGTGGCAACTGTGCCAGGCTATGCGATGCTGTTTGTGTTTGACTTGGTGCCTGTAACATCATCTCTGATGATGATATAAGGTTTGGATGATCAACAGTGGTTCATTCAGGCACATATAGTTGTAATGGCCTATTTTGGTGAACATGGTTATTTCAGAACCTACTAAGTAGGATTTGTCTTGGACAGGCTTAGCCAAACTGATTTGATCTGTACCCACCCACACTATGATTTGTACCTATGCTGTTGGCTCAGGTCCTCCGATTGTGCATAGGATCAGCAAGAACATCACCTCTGTGGGCCCTACAAGTTGAGGCAGGAGAAATGCCACTGTGTTTACACAGGAAGCAGCTCAGAGTCAATTGCAGGATGAATTTGAGAGGGCATAGAGACAATCAATCAGCTACAGGACTTCTGGGAAAGGGAGGGAACAATAAAATTAAGTTCTGGTTGACTAGGAGATGCAGCACAAGAGACCTGGGATTGTGTGATGTGGAATTCTGCCCAATTGTGGTGTGGCCTACCACCCCTGTGAATATGTGCAGTGTCAGGCTATGCGATGAAAATAGGATTGGCCCGAGGACAGATCCCTGGGGGACTCCACACAGAAGGGGAGCTGACGAGGACACACATGATTACTAATACAGACATCCATCTATTTCATTGTCAACCAGTTATCTGAAATCGGGTTGCAGGGGAACTGGAGCCCATCTTGTTGCTCATTGGCCAAAAGGCGGGGAAACACCCTGAATAGGTCACCAGTCCATCACAAGACAGAGCAGTTAAGGGAACAGCGTCTTGCTCAAGGACGCTTCCACATCCTTCGTTGTGGGTTCTGAGATCGAATCTGTAAACTTCCGATTGCCAGATGAATGCTCTACCCAATGAGCCATGCAACCCCTTCATACAGAAATTAACATATCTAACAGTCAAAAAAGATTGAAATCAGTTCAACACTATACTAGAAATGCCAACACAGTGCTCAAGGCTATCAAGTCAGTTGGCACAAGGGTGGAATCATGGGCGGCATTTAAATCTAGAATAGAGTATTCACATTTATAAGCATGCATGAGATTATCATTGGCCACTCTTAATATCAATACTGTTCTTTGGGTGAAAGCCAGATTAAAATTCCTCAAGAATGTTATGACCCTCATTTCCAGGATTTGGTCCACAATATTTTTACAGGATTTTCGATTAAAAAAAAGAATGTTTAGAAACCGGTCTTTAATCCTCTAATGTTGATGGATTGAGAGGGGGTTTTTTGAGGAAGGGCTGATCATAGGCCATTTTAAAATAGTCGGGTATGGATCCAGATGTAAGAGAGCAGTTGATGATAAAGAGCAAGCTTGGGCCTAAGCCAATGTAATGACTTAAAGAGGTTACATTCTTTAGGTGAGAGTTTCAAAAGCTGCACAGGTACATCAAACCTGGCTTTAAAGGGACCCTCTGTTAGCCTAACATACGTCTCTTCATTGTCAACAGCTTATCCGAAGTCGGGTCACAGGGGAATTGCCGCATATCTCAATTCTCACTGGACAAAGGGTGGGAATACACCCTGGAAAGGTCTCCAGTCCATCACAGAGCAGAACATTTAGAGGAATAGCTTTTTGCTCAAGGACACCACGACACACTTCTCTGTAGGTGCTGGGATTGAACCTGTAACCTTCTGATTACCAGACAACTGCTCTACCCATGGAGCTATACCCCCCCAGCATATGATATGTATCCTCTTCATTTCACCTATCCCAGTGAATAGGAGCAGTGAGGTGCTGCAGTGCCCAGGGACTAACTCGTTATTTTTGTCATTGCCTTTGTCAGGGTTACAGGCAGGTGCATTAACCTTAGCATGCATGTCTTTTTGATGGTGAGAGGAAATGGGAGCACCCAGAGGAAACCCATGCAGACATGGGAAGAAAATGCAAACTCCACACAGAAAGGACCTGGGATGGGATTTGAACACATTATCTTCTTAGTGAGAGGCAACACATCAATCTTGCCACCTGGGACATTTGAGGGACTTTATGGTGGGTGAAGGGGGTCATCGGGGGCGATTGACCTCTCAGATGGGGTCCATGTAGCAATTCAGGGACATGGGTTGGAGTGTGGCTCAAAGCATTATGGGAGTTGGAAAGTGTTAAGGATTATGTCTAGTTAGTATTCAAATAATCTGTTCTTGTTGAGATATTTTTGTTTATGTGGGCCTTGAATCAGACTAGCAAATGATTGCTGACAGACTGACCGATTTGACAGGGTGACTTCATCTTCATTCAAAGAGAGTTGTTGAAAAATTTGGCACAAGTTTGGCACAAAAAAATAATTTTCTTCTCCCTTCAGTTAACTCCATGGCACAAATTCCCACAATATTAGATCACCAAGGCAACATTTTCATTCAGAACAGTGATGTCAGATTTCTAATAAGTGTGTAAACACTGACACATCACAGCTGTCAGGATTTCAACGCATTGGTTTCCTTCCACCTCCAGGGTTGGATTCAAACCTCCTGACTGCAGAGTACTAGAGAAATGATGATAAGATAAGATATTCCTTTATTAGCCCCACAGGGGGACATTTTGAATGTTACAGTAGCAACTGATCTGCCCTACCTTCCAGAATCCCGCTACCCCAGTAACTTGTTGGAGGTTGCAGAAGGGCCCACTCCTTCCTCCAAACCCCTGAAACAAGGCTGTGCAACATGCGGTTTTGCTGGTGCTTATTGTTTGTGGCATGAACAGCCTACATTACTAGTAGTAACAAAATGCTACAGCTATATCACAGGTCTAATTGCTTTTAATCCATTTTTGGGATTAGTATTTGTGGTGATTACTGTTATTATTATTATTATTAGTGGGAGTATTCCTGGCCATTTTTATATATATATATGTGTGAATTTGAGTGAAAAATACTAAAGTTTATAGTTGTCACTCCCTTTTTCCCCCAACAGGTACATGGTCGCTGTGTGTGTCAACACAACACAGTTGGTGTTAACTGTGAGAGATGCCAAGACTTTCACAATGACGCCCCCTGGAGGCCGGGAGGAGAAAATGGACCAAACATCTGCAGGAGTATGAGGCCTCCTTTTAATTTATATGTTCAGGCATTAATAGATGGTAAAAGCTTTAGCTGGTGGTCTTTTCCACAGTAAATTACATTGGATTACAATAATTTTCATTTACTGGATTGGCAACCAGAAAATGTGATACAAGTGAGCAGATCAAAGGTCAGAATCACAGCTGTCTGACAATATTACATTACAGGCATTTAGCAGACACTCTTATCCAGAGCGACGCACATCAAGTGCATAGATTCAAAGTGCAAAAGGTACTGAAGCAACACTCAAGCTAAGTAAAGATCATAGTGCCAGAAGCAAACCACATGGGTCCCATAGATAAGGACTCCAACCCTGTAGGTTAAGCTGTTGAGTCGAAAACAAAAAAAGTGCTGGCAAGTACCCTAGGAATGAAGTTACAATTGCCCAACCCAAAAAGAAAAAACTATTCCTGAGGGTGAAGATCTCTTATAGCAGACTTGCAAATATCCAAAGCATTCCAAAATAACTCTTCTGAAAGATTTTATTTCAATTGGCTTGACATACATATCTCAGTATGTAAAACAAAAAAAGCCAAAAGATTTTGGCCCCATGACCTTCATCAGGAGAGTAAAAGAGTAAAAAAATTATGTCTGCTCATTGTGACTTCACCTCTGATTTATACACTTACTTCTCCAATGAATGCAATGGGGCTGCCTTTAAAAGTCTGAGATGTGTCAAGCCAATTTGATTAAAGCCTTTTAATTAATCATTTGGGAGTATGTTACATTTTCTATATTGGAAACCATTTTTAACATTCATTTCAAATTGTTCAGCAAAAATTGACAATTTTTGCAACATTATTACTAACAGTATTGGTAGCATTGCAATCATTATTATTGGTAATAATAAGTCAAAATAAACCTTTTTAAACACCGAAAACAATATCAACACTGACTGTCTGCAATACATCTTCCTAGGGTGTAACTGTCATGGTCATTCTGAGTCATGCCATTTTGACATCACTCGCTACGAGCGCACCGGTGGGCTGAGTGGAGGAGTGTGTGACAACTGCCAACACAACCGAGTGGGTGCCCAGTGTGAGCAGTGTAGGCCCTACCTCTACCAGGATCCCCAGAGGTCCCTGGAAGATCCGGAGGGATGCATCCGTATGTTCTCTCATATTCACATATTCACCATCTGAAAAAAAAGTGTTGTTTAAATTTATTTTTAGCTGAAAAATGAAGATTATGTTGTTTTCAGCGATGGGCAATGTCTGTAAATATCCACACAAAGGTCACATGACCTAAAATGGGTACAACTAAAAAGAAAGCAGTGGGCCTTGTTTTTCTGGCTAATGACCATTTTGCTGCACATCACTTTGTTCTCCTTTGTTCGGCATCACTGTGTAGGGAGTGAGTACATCATAAACCAATACATGAAATAACAATTACTTTTTAATCAGTAATTCTATTTATCCTCATGCTAGGTACTGGGAATTGTAAAAGGATGCGGTGCCCTCAGTCTTTAGTTGGAACTAGGAAAAAGTGGAATATCTCAGACCTAAAACAGTTTATATACACATTGCCCGTGGAAGACAAACATCTCCTACCTCTCATGAAACGAAGAATCGGGTTATACTACATTGACTTGAGGGAAAGATTTTGCACCAATGAAAGTGTAATCAATACTATTTCATTAACCGGGATAAATAATCTGTATTTATATTGTGGCCACACTGTGATATGTTTGCTTATTCAGAATTTATAGAGAAGAATCTAAATAATTTGATCATGGCAGATAGAACAGAACTTGAGATCGAAGTACACTTCAGAAACATTGAGACCCACAGTACTTATAAATCCGACACAACAAGGAAGTGCCTTCTTGTTGCTAACCTCACATTTTCTAATGGATAGATTGGCAAACGATAAATGACATCAAAAAGACACGGGGAAGTATTAAAAATATATCAATTTTAGAAGAATGTGCACTCGCCTTGTTAGCAAGCTAGCCCAACAGCTAAGCTAGCAAGTTATTTCCGTCTTCTTTAGGCACATTGGTAGCTTAAGAAAGTTTACCTGAGGATTTTCTAACTTTTCTATCTTACAGTAAAGGTTGATGTAAAGGCTAGTTTGATGAGTGCCCGAAGTAGAACAGAAAATGAAACGTCTGGCATCCAACAGAAATCTAAAACGTTGTGATTTGGACAAGATGTGTTTCCGTGTTAACGGCTCACAGCAGCAACGAATCAAAACACTCATTTCAAGTCACCTGACTCAGCCAATATGGACTATCGGTGGGTAGATGAAGGTTGTGATTGACATAACGGTGACGATTTGACGATTCTCTCATATCAATAAGATCTAAATTCTCAATAAGACAATAGCTGGGTTGACATGACTACTAACTCAAACACGTCAGGTTACTCGAGACTTTGAAGGCTGGTACATGAACAGATAGCATCCAAAACAGATCGAGAGTTTGACAGGCATCTGAAACTGTACTAACTTTTACCCGGATGAATTTGATGTTTGCCCTCCAAGGTGATGTAAATGCCTCATCCATCATCCCCTCTTGTCTTCCCAGCTTGTGCCTGTGACCCTGTGGGTTCCCAGAGCAATGGTCTGTGTGACCCCGTGTCGGGCCAGTGTGTCTGTAAGGACAATGTGGAGGGGGAACGCTGTGACCGCTGTAGATATGGCTTCTTCGGCCTCAGGCAGGAGGACCCTTCTGGCTGTCAGAGTAAGGATGGAATCTGTTTTTCACATTATCTTAACCTGATCAGAATCTGAATCATGTTGGTCCCTATGTGCAGTAAATCGGCAGCCATTTATGTGTCCGTTGTGCAGTCCTGATCAATATAGACATCAAGGATTGTTAAGTAATGCAAATTGCTGTTCACAGTAAGCGAGAAATGGGGTCTCAAGTGAATTGCTAGCTATGGAAGGTACACTACAGGGACAATCACTTTAGAGCTGTTCAGTCAACATGTGATTAGTACGTGTATTATCCAAGCCTTGTGAGGTACCGCCGTTAATCTTTCCATAGTTTATTTTCAAGAAGGAAACCAAACTGCAGTAAACGATGTATCTGTGATGAGTGATGAGATTGACCCCACCTATCTGATACCAGCAGAAGGATAAAACCAACTCGTACTGACTAAGATTTTACTTACTGTGCCAGGATCCTCACTGTCCTGAGGTTTTAAATGTATTGTTTAGGATCAGACTCTTGAACTTGGACCCTCTGTCTACTCTGTAGTGTGTAGATGTAACCCGCTGGGCAGCGTCCAGTCACACCATGCCTGTGACCAGGAGACGGGACAGTGTGTGTGTGATCGCCTGGCGACAGGACCGACATGTGACCAGTGCCTGGTAGGTCTCATTGAGATCAGAGATACAAGAAGACTGTTGAATAGCTTTAGTAACTATGTGTAACAATTAAACTTGTAAAGGGAAATGCTTTTTGTTTTATATAATTTCAGATCTAAACCTAGCCCTAAAAAGTATTTATGAGCATGACCACTGGTAGGAGAGGGCCCCTGTTCCTTGCATATTCATATAGTCTCGTTTAGATACCATAGTGTCAATTCTTATATAAGAAGGTCAAATTATACCTTTGTATAATTGTTTTAACACAGTCACAGACTGGATAGAGTCATGTCTGCTCCTCAGTTTATTTCACAGTCATTGATTGAAGGTCAAGATGTCTGTAGTGACAGATTTGTGATAGAAAATAAGATAAAGCTACTCCCACGTTTTAATTTCAGCTATTTCTGCCTTGTTTCTTGTTTCTCCCCAGCCAGGCTACTGGGGTCTGAGGAACACAGTGTACATATGTGCACCTTGTGACTGTGATGTTGGAGGAGCACATGGGACCATGTATGTAAACTTGTGTTCTGTATTTCCTCTTGTCTCCGTGGCAGTGACCATGGGCTCAGACTTAACATTGGTGGTTGGGAAATGGGAGGAATATTCTTATCAAGCACAGAAAACAGAAATTCATATTAAATCCCTGGTGGTCCCTAACACCTAAACAGGTAGAACAGGGCACTGACACTGTTAAATATCCCCCTCCAACTGGAAACCCCCCCCCCACACACACACACACAGTGAAATCTATGTGATTCTGATGCTACTTGTTTGGTTTTAGACATTTATGAATCTGTCCATGTAATAGAATTCTGTATGCTTGTTGTCCTGAAGTGAGAGGATGAAAGTCCGTAGCAGCAAGACAGAATACATACGTGTGAATGAGAGGGAGGACAGTGGAATGGTGAGGATTTAAGGAGTAGAGGTGAGGAAGGTGGATGAGTTTAAATACTTGGGGTCAACTGTTCAAAGTAACGGGAATGTGGAAGAGAGGTGGAAATGAGAGAGCAGGCAGAATGAAGTGGATGGAGAGAGTGTCAGGGTTAATGTGAGACAGAAGGGTACCAGCAAAAGTGAAGGAGAAGGTTTATAAGATGTAGTAGTAGTAGTAGTAGTAGTAGTAGTAGTAGTAGTAGTAGTAGTAGTAGTAGTAGTAGTAGTAGCAGTAGTAGTAGTAGTAGTAGTAATATTTTGGTTATCCTGAAGTTGGTCCTCTACTTTTTTATGCTTGTTTCAACAGGTGCTCTACAGAAGAAGGTCAGTGTAATTGTTTGCCCAATATGGTGGGCCGGAGGTGTAGCAACCCTGCTCCGGGACATTTTCTGCCCCCCCTGGATTACTTCCTGTATGAGGCCGAGTTCGCTGATCCACTGGAGCAAAGTGGGAATCTTTATTCTCTGGTGTGTGACACCCATGACCTCTGACCTCTAGCATGTTAGTATGTGAGCAATGTTTGGCAAACAATGTCACCATAATTTCCCCCTGTGCGACTAGTAAAGGAATATCTTATATCTTATGTATTTACCAGTTCAACTGCCTCATGATAATCCCTCGTATAACATGCCACATAAGGGGTGCCTGGTTGGTGCGGACAGTGATGAGATGTACATCACAATCACACTGTCGTGCCCCCCAGTAAAACACATGATCATCTGTTGTTCAACTTGCTGGTGGTAACTGTTTGAACACTCCTCTCTCAGCCGGATACTTCAGTACTGCCAAAGTGTGAGCGTTACTTGAGGGAGCAGGGCTACGATTTCAAGTACAGCAACGGACGCCTTGTCTTGGTCAGGAAGACGAAGAGACAGGCCCGAAGGAGAAGACAGGGAGAGGTAGGATTTTCTGCCTATGCAGAGGACCTTCTGACAATACACTTTGTAAAGTATTATCAATGAATAGGTTGCTGTCTGTGTCTAACTGTGCTCCTCATTTACACAGCTTCTTCCAAAACATTTTATCAAAGCGTTGAGTTCATGATGGGATTTATAAATCGGATTGAATTTATTCACCAAGTATCATGAATGTGCTGAAAGTCATCTTGGTGTGACCAATGCAGGGACACATTCATAGCTGTCATACTGTGTACGTAGTACAGGTACAGCAGGATGTCTGATTCACACCCAAACAAACTGCTGACTGATAAATTCTCATTCTGTAAGTGTCATTGGCTCTTCTACGCTTTGTTGTCAAATGATCCATTGATGCTCTGCGATGATCATTGTGTAGTGTTTTCTTGCCTACATGCACAATCGAGGTAATTCATATTATCAAAGCATGGTTGCTGTAAACCATTGCTGTCATTGGAAAATGCTGTAAAATCCCATTGAAGACGCTGGGAGAACTCAGTGATTTCTCTGCCAGGTTTTTCTGTCCCAGTGTGTTAAAGGGGAAACAACATTTATGTATAGTGGTAAGCCCTGTTTTGATTTCACGCTTCCTGATTTACAAACTGCGTTAACCAAGACACACACTATAAAGATGCAATCTAATTCTCAGAGACTAATCTGGAGTCGACTTTAAAAGTAACCCTTTTAACCATGCCTGCATCCAGCAGAGGGCCATTCCTCTGGACCCTGGCTCGGCGCTGCAGATCGTACCCCGTCAGAGGACGGCAGACAGGCGAGTCACCTGGTCTGGCCCAGGCTTCGTCAGGGTCCTGGATGGAGCAGGACTCAGGTTCACTGTTGACAACCTTCCTACCTCCATGGACTACCAGCTTGTCATCCGCTATGAACCCGAGGTACAGTAAAGACCAGTGGTTTTGTAACAGAAATGTTAATATGTAATTTGATGGAGTTGTCCGGAAATGTGAGATTTAAATTGGCTGCTTGACCATCATTAAGATCTTCAGTTAAAATGACTATCTATATATCCATCTATCCATCCATCCATCCGTCTGTCTGTCTGTGTCTGTCCATCCATCCGTCCGTCCATCTATCTATCTATTATCTATCTATCTATCCATCCATCTATATATCCAGAGACCAAGTTCTATCAGCCTTGGTAATGTGACAATAAAACACTTGAATAGTTTCAATACCTGTCTATGCATCTATACATGTTCGTATCCACCCCTCCGCCTGTCTGTCCATCCATCCATGTGTCTGTCTGCTGTCTGTCTGTCTGTACATGTGTCTGTCTGCTGTCTGTCTGTCTGTACATGTGTCTGTCTGCTGTCTGTCTGTACATGCCCATATTCATTGACTCACTGTTTAGAAACGGGTACAGCTAGCAGCAGCTGGGTCATGTATGACAGAGTGTGTCAGTGAAGTCCGTTTGGCTCCCTTCACATTAAAATGTTGCTTTGCAGTCCCCTGATGACTGGTCGGCCTCCATCAACATTGTCCCCCTTTCACCCGGTGACGGCGGCTGTACCAGTGACTCAACAGGAACCAGGACTGTGACCCTACCTGGGAACAGCAGGTCAGACATCTTCCCTGAACATTAGTGGGGCTGTTTACTTGTGTCCTGTTCCAGCCAGTAGCTTCCATCTTTAATATGGTCCTTCATAAATGGATTCCCACCACCATTCATGGTGGTGGCCATCTGGTGGGGTCATTCTCATGGCCTGGATCCCCACCTTCAGTGTTGTCTATGGTCCTGAAACCAGACAACATGGACAGGGGGAATCTTTCCACTTAAAAAAACAAATTCCCACCTGCAACACCCAGTTTTGTACATGACTATTGTTCTGTATCAATGTTTCAATGTACATGGTTCTCCCTTGAGTGCCACTGAACTGTTTCCTTCCAGGGGTGCTGTTTTGGAGGCTCCCGTGTGCCTGAACGCAAGGGGACGGTACTTCGTGGACATCACCTTTAGAAA
Organism: Regalecus glesne; assembly: GCA_900302585.1. NCBI lineage: Eukaryota > Metazoa > Chordata > Actinopteri > Lampriformes > Regalecidae > Regalecus > Regalecus glesne. The sequence goes on from OMLC01043297.1 coordinate 26,954, forward strand.
ACAGCCCAGCTCCGACCCCAACTCCAGCTCACACCTGCTGGTGGACTCTGTAAGATACCGTTAGGGAAACTGGGTTGTACTTGGGCAGCTCGCAGACACAAACGGATGTAGCCATTCATGTCTTGAACAGAGTGTTTGTGACAAATAGCCCTCGTACTTTATTACTTTTTCCATGGCAGTTAAAGTATTTAAACATTGACTCTATTCCCATTGCTGTTTTTTTCCCCAGATGGGTCTTATTCCCAGGATAGAGTCGGTGCAGGAATTTTGTTCCCAGAGTGATCTGGATTTGTTCCGCCAGTTCCGCTGTGTGGGGCTCACCACCAAGCTGGGCCAGGGGGTAACCATGCCTGAGGTGTGTGAGGACCTCATAGGTAGCATGTCTGCCAGGATAAACAATGGAGCTGTGCGTAAGTAATGCAATGCACCAGAAAACAAAACAGCACAGCATGACATACAGCACAAAACAAATCACAGCATTGACATTGTCCACCAAATGTGGGACATTTTCAGATAAAGATTTTGCACAAGCACACAAATTGGAAATGTATTCCCGGATCTACTAAGAAGCTCAAATCAGTGCAGCTTACTAAAATATGTTTCCTGTTTGATGTTGCTACGTTTTATTGATACAGGATTAAAGTTCCTAAATGGCCAAAAGCAAAAATGAAGTGGATCCTGTTTTTTTCAGCTTGCAGGTGTAATTTCCAAGGCTCTCTGGGACCTTCCTGCAGCAAGCTCGGAGGGCTGTGTGAGTGCAAGCCCAACGTGATAGGCCGGTGCTGTGACACCTGCGCTCCTCTTACTTTTGGCTTCGGACCGGATGGTTGCAAACGTATGTAGCTGTTACCAGCATAATCCACATCAGCATGATGAAAGCTCATGTTCTCTAAATGAACCAGGGCATGCTCTTTAACCGATTCCCTCATACACTCCCAGGTGCTAAGCTAGCTATGCTTTAGTTAGTTTGATCTTATTTTAGCTTGTCTTCATTCAGCCTGGCTTGGCATAGCTGAGAGACAATGAACAACAACAACAAAGAACATGAAGGCTTCTCCTCTTTGCTGTCTTCGCCCAGCGTGTGGCTGTGACCCCCGCGGTTCAGTGTCGGAGCTCTGCGACCAGGTCAGGGGTCAGTGTCCATGTCGCAGGGAGGTGGGAGGCCGTAGCTGTAACCGCTGCCAGCCAGGCTACTGGGGGTTCCCTCTATGTCGGCCCTGTGAGTGCAACGGCCTGGCCGAACTGTGCGACCAACAGACCGGAGCCTGTCTGAACTGCAGAGAGCACTCCACTGGAGCCAGCTGTGAGAGGTCAGCAATGTCCTTTGGATGTTGAACAGAAGTCCTCTTTACTCTCTTCACTCTTCCCTGATTTGGCTTGTTTCTCTTCTCTGTGCTCCCCTGTCTTCAGATTGCTGCAGTGACCATTGTTAATAGGTTGTCTCCTTTAAACACCACTCAGCCTTAAATTCCTCAGTGGTGGTTGGCTTTGTTAAAAGGGTGATTTAGGAATCTAAGCATCCCTTAAATTGGCAAAAATTCAAAGATCCAAACTGTTCCAATAATACTTTTTGCACTCATTCTGAGCTCTGGGTAAAACATCAGAATAACAGTTCAGTTGTCAGGATATAGACTTTACCATTCAATCACTTTCCAGTATCTTCTATGCCTTATGAGTTTATTAGTGACATCAGTCTTCTCCACTGTGGAAGATTACAGACGTCCTTCCATTGATTTCTACACAAAAAAGTAACAATCCGATTTTTTTTTTCTGATTCAACCTGCAATAGGATGACTTGAATGCAGAGAATTCTAAATTTCCCCTCGGGGGACTGATAAGGGAACTTAAAATAAAAAAAACAATAATAATATTTTAAATTATTTCAAAAGATTGAGGATGTTTGTGATAAAAGGCTACATTGTTTAATTCTATAGATGTGTGCAGGGTTATTTTGGCAACCCTGTCTCCAGAGAGCCCTGTGTGCCCTGCCTCTGTCCAGACACCCAGAGCAGTGGACGATTCTTCGCCAGCCTCTGCATCAAGGACCAGGAATCCAGCAGTCTGACCTGCATTTGCTTGAATGGACACACAGGTAGGCAACCTCCTCCGACTATACGAAGTCTGTTTATTTACCCTGGAGAAGGTTTGCGGACAGCAGGACTTTATCTCGGTGGGAGGTTGGAAATGAATGTACAGAGGCTTAAACTCAACATTTTAGAGTGGACAAGAACAAAGAGAGGAGGAAATTTCGCCAATTTTCAACCTCAGGTCCATGTCTCGTCAGTGGGGAAGGTCAGCTGAGTCAGTTATCAACAGGTTTCTCTGCAGAAGTTAACCGGGGCTGTGATTCTCTCAGGTCCTCAGTGTGACAGCTGTGCCCCTGGTTATTACGGTGACCTGTCGGTACCAGGAACCAGCTGCAGGCAGTGTCCCTGTAGCAACAACATCGACCTGGATGACCGTGCATCCTGCAACAGCTTGACGGGAGAGTGTCTACGCTGCATCCACAACACACAAGGGCCTAACTGCCAAACCTGCAAGCCGGGCTACTATGGAGATGCCCTGACACAGGCCTGCAAAGGTGATAATGACGCTTTGGAGAGGTTTGGAGAAGTTGGCTTAGGACTGAAAGGTCACTGATTGGTGACCTTTAGGGGGCTCAGATATCTAAATACCTTGTTTCAATTTGGATAGGGTGTTAGGGTGCACTTGAAAAAGACGCCCCGACTGGCAAACTATGGCTGTATGGAGCAGCTCCCAATAGCCAAGAATAGAAACTTCTTGTAGTGAGTAGCTCCCAAGTGTGACAGTGTTAGAGGTCATTATTTCAGAACAAGAGTATGACTGCTCAGAAACAATTCCCTGAAAAGTAGAGAGGAAACATTTTGCAAACGTTATCTAAAATGATAAATAATGAATGTATTTAATAATATATGCATACATACATGTATAATAAATAATAAT
>OMLC01043298.1:0-14912 GCA_900302585.1 Regalecus glesne
ACACAGGCACACACAAACACAAACACAAATACACACACAAACACACACACACACACACACACACACACACACACACACACACACACACACACACACACACACACACACACACACACACACACACACACACCCCATGGGGAGAGACACATGAGGACATTAAGGTGAGTGGGGAAAAAATAGCTCTGAAGGGGTTTGCTGTGACCATGCCCTGTCCGCTTGGCCCTGTCAATCAGAGTTCAAAACAAGATGGCAGGCAAACGGATCTTCTTCTTGATAGGCAAGTATATTGCTGGATTCATTATCTCACTTACATGTTACATGATAAGAGATAAACCTTTCTCCTAACTTCGTTGAGAAGAATGTATTGTTTGCAGTTAATTACTTTTAAAGTCAAACATCAAAGACTGGAGACAGGCATTCAGACATCCACTGGTGTTTTGCATGTAGTTGGATGGAAAGTCAGGGTTAAGTTTTATAGTTTAATCTCTGTTATGTATTTTCAAACGTTCAGCTGAATTTCTGTGCTTCACACAGTTTGTGCAGTCTGTTTGCTGGGGATCAATGGAGAAAGCAAAATTTCAGCTCCTATTGGAAAGCTCTTTACCCTTGAGGTGATGAAAGACAGTTTCCAAAATTTCTTTGCGCCTCTGTCAAAACTATACGGTAAGTAATAACCTCCTTGATTCACTCATTGATCTGAGTAGATTCATAGATTTATTTAGACGTAATTGATATTTATTGTCATTTTGCCGAGCAGGGAGTTTTTACGACGACCCTATGGTGTTTAAGTGCAACCTGCAGAACTTCCCAGACCTCCCCGAGTGGCTACGCTTCACTCAAAGGCATCCCTATGATAATGGCTTTCTCTATGGCACGCCAACAACCATTGGCATTTACACAATTGAGGTTATTGTGGGTTTTTTTTATATACTCACGGTTTATACAGATCATGACGGGAGAAAATCCACTCACATGTTGCCTTTACAGATTTTTGCCATCAACAAACGGACCTATGAAACAGCCAGGGAGAAAATCGTCATCAATGTCATTCATGGTATGTATGGGCTCAGAAGTGTCATAAACGCAGGTATGTTGTAGTGATTCAACTGATACACGGGGAAAGGCTGTTGAAATGACACATGCATAAAAGCAAATCACTCCATTATCACTGCTGTCTGTGTAATACATAAACGGCAATGTCTTGGCAGAGGAGCCTCTGCCATATCAAGCAGAGTTCTTCATTCAGCTGAGGGAGATTGAGAAGGTGCTGCCCCCTGTTGTCCAGGAAGAGATAAAGCAGGATCTGCAGAGGCTGTGGAACTCTGAAGCTTTGGAAATCATCAACATCACCAATGCCCTCGACCGTGGTGGCAGAGTTCCCCTCCCTATAGCTGGGCACTTTGAAGGGTAAATGTACTGTTTTTAGTGGCAAATCCTCCACTAGCAAAGTCAGCTTTATCTATATAACCCGAATTCACAATTTGGTCCCATAGTGCTGTACCCACCACGGTTACTCACAAGTTGCAACAAAGCAATGTGTATGTATAGTTATTGAGTAATTCAAAGCAAAATAAGAAAAACATGATATATAAAAGTTACAGCCAAACAGTGCTGGATATTTTGAAGAGCTAAGCATCCTCCCCATGATTATCAAGACCAGTATGCCTCCATGGATCAATGCCACTGACTGACTTTGCAGTTATTTATGTGATCTGTGATATTACATCTCATCTGATTATCCAGAGCGACGTACAAGTGCATAGTGATATTGATCATCATTATTGTTAAATTACATGATTAATGTGTCATCTTTACTTCCAATTAACTTGGACTAGACTATGTGGACATATCAAATGCTTTTGCATGCTTTAATATCCATCAGAAGAGATTATGCTAGTCTTTGGAGCAGCTATTGGATGATGCTAATTTGACTTGTTTCAGCGTATATTTCAAAGTGGGATCCAAGCAGTATTTCTCTGAGTGTTTGCAGAAAGTGCTTAGCCCTGATCACCAGATCCACTGCAACTCAGGGACCAGAGTAAAACCTCCTGGTGGCTGTAACTTCTGCAACATTCCCAGCAACTGTATCACCTGGTGCAAGACCCAGCTGGTAAGTTCATAGGCTCATAGAAATAGAGCTCCAGTCCAATGATTTTGAGTTTTACCATATGTTAATGTCAAATGCCATGTTTTCAGCTTCAGTATCATTTGATTGATAACCATTTTAATCATTATTTGTAAAAATAATTGTTTTAACAGCCTCTCTCTGAACGGAGTCCATTCTATGGAAATAGAGATATTTATTGAAAGCTAGCTAGAAGACTTGCATGATGTTGCTAGGCAACTATTTGAAAACCGACCACTGAATAGACTGAAGATGATAATGTATTGATTGTCCGAGCCATGCTTCTCAGTTTCAATCCCAACGTGGGGCATCAGCAAGGGCATTCAACCTTAATACTACAAGCCCCATCTAGGTCTGTGTCCAGCCCCACAGTGTGGGGACTAATCCTCAGACACAAAAAAACAGACCTTTAACTACATTGAAAACCAGTTATATTTTCACAACAGCAGCAGTTCTAATATTTTGGGCAACGTTACATGAACAAACCCTCTGCTCAAAAGTGAAATCAGATTGGAAAACATTATTTCAAGGGAAGCCTTACACAACAGTTGAGTAAAAAGCACTTGAACCATGAAGGACAGATTTATATACCAAGTAAAATAGATGGTCTGAAATGAGAAGTTCAAGATTGTTGACGTTCCAAATGGAAAAAAGGCCACATCACCTCCTTCATTCTTGCCACAGTTCAACGTGTCCAAACCGACACCTAGCCCTGCTCTTGTAATGGGCTTGGGGATCCTGGAGAGTGGCGGGGACTTCGACCCACCCGAATCCCCTCCAGACAGAGACTTTTTCCCAGACTACATTATAACAGTGGTCGTGCCGCTGACTCTGGCCCTCATCCTATGTCTCATGCTGTCCTACATCATGTACTGCCGACGGGAGGGAGTGTACGTATCCACTCATATCTACTGGCTAGAGAATCCAGAATTAATCAGCAATCTCTACACTTTTAATGGTTATAATGGATTTGCTGTGATTACTTATCTCTGTGATTAACATGTCTACATGTTTACTTGCAGGGAGAAGAGGAATAAGAGAACAATGGAGTAAGCACATGAATGATAATTTATAATTCCCTCTCTACCCAAAATGGTGTTGCAGCATTATGGTCTTTGTATTTTTCTTTTTTGTTTCTTCTTACAGTATCCAGCTGTACCACCACCACACCATTCATGGAACCAGTGACGAGCTGAGAATGATGGCTGGGAGCCGCAACGCACCTCCTCCCCTGTCCACACTGCCAATGTTCAACTTCCGTACTGAGGAGAGGACGTCACCACTGCAGGGTACCAGTCCCAACATCCCTCTCATCATGGCCCAGCAGTAAGTCCCTATCATCGGTGTCGTTAAAACCCAGCTCCACACTCAACCACTCTACACTTTGTTTTTCCATCCATCCATCCGTCCACCATTTGTCTGAAGTTGGGTCATGGGGTAACAGGAGCCTTTCTCAGTAGGAGGGGGTACACTCTGGAAAGCTTGCCAGTCCATCACAGAGCAGAGCAATTCGGGAAACAGTGTCTTGCTCAAGAACACTTCAACACACTTCCCTGTGGTGCAGGAATAAAGGCTGCAATCTTCTGATTGTCAAACTCTTCCCACTGAGCCATGCTACCCCTCACTTTGTTCTTCTCTCCCTGTTATTGTCAGTAACAGTGGTGGAGGAAGATTGTCCAAGTACAATAATATGCTCACTATTACTTCTACTGCCTATTAAAGAATTAACTTTCTGTAGTTGAAATCTACTTTGGTCCCATGGTGGGATGACTGTGGAAGACCAATGCAATCACCATTCAGACAAATTCGATAGAAGCATTGTTGCTACCAGGCATTCTGTCTGCAACCAGGCACCGTACTTCTTGGAAAATATAGATTGTTTCATGCCATACATATAAGAATAGTGATTTTACAGGACCTCTTGTGAATATAGGCGCAGTAGTTAGCCCTGTTGCCTCACAGCAAGAATTTCCAGGGTTCAAATCCCATCCCAGGTCCTTTCTGTGTGGAGTTTACTTGTTCTCTCCATGTCTATGGGGTTTTCCTCCAGGGGCTTCCGGTTTCTTCCCACCATCAAAAAGATATGCATGTTAGGGTTAATGCTTCTGTCTGTGTCCCTGAGCAAGGCAGTAAGAAAAAGAACTGGAGTTAGTCTCCAGGTGCTACAGCTGCTCACTGCTCCTATGCAATAGGATGAGTTGCATGCAGAGAACACATTTTGTTGTATGTTTGTAGTGTAGTGATAAATGAATAAAGCTTCTTCTTCTTCTTCTGCAATAGTCTTTTCAGCTATGACTTTGAAATAAATACACCTGCTGTGATATCAAGTTAAAAATAAGAAGGTGCAAGCCCCTTACACCTTTGTCTTTGTAACAGTTGATACAAAAGATGTCGTCAAAACCCAGAATCTGACCCGGTGCTTCTATAAAGAAAGATGGGTCAGTTTTTTCTTGTTTCTGTTTTTTGCATGTAAAATCACAAAAACACCCTAAACAAAGAATACATTCAGACTTAGTGAAGCTCAAAATGATCAGTAAATGATATACAGAAGGCAACCACATTTACTTACTATACCTTTCAATGGTGATGTGAGGTACTTGTATATTTTGTGTGTGTGTGTGTGTGCTTCTGATAAGAAGAATCATGGTGCTTTCAAAAGTATCATAACTGACTATATATATATACTTTGAGGTGTCTTCGGACATCATCTCCATAGTCTAAATTGGCCGAAATGTTGCAAGGCTTTAGGAGAAGCTATTAATTAGAGTAAATGTTTGCAGTGTGTCACCATATTGAGACTCATACTTTCTTAGCTGCTGTGACCCTCATATGATTTGCCATAGAGAAAAATGACCATCGTTTGCACTTAACCTACCTTCTACTCCATGTTGTTTTCACAGTGACCCATACATTGACACACTACCCAGGTAAACCAGGGCAGAGGAGGTCCTCTTCACGTCCCCTCCAGACCTGCATTCAATGATAACCATGTCAACTTATATTACTATATGTATCAGAGAACACAGGCTCATCCTTTCATGTATGTTCCACAGGAAGTAAAACACAAAGAAAAGGACACTTGAGTGTTGTGAATTCTACCTTTACACTTCTTTATTGTGAGTTTGCTGTGGGAAATTGAATGTTTTACTTTCTTTACATCAAGTTCCATTAAAATACTTCAACAGTGTCTGTTTTGTGGGGCTATTGATACTCGCCATTAAAGTTTATGAGTTTTTATTTTGTTCATGTGTGTGAGGTTAAAGTCTGAGTTGCTGGTTTAAACCCATAGTGCCACACCGGTTGTGGTTAGCATGTATTTAGCATACACTGAGGGAGCAGAGGGAACTTCTTATATGGAAAACTTCATGATGGGACTATCACAGAAGAAAGAAGCAGTAGCATCAGGAATTCACCAGGACCAGCACAAGACAAAGGTCTCAACTCCCATCATACTTTGAGGTTGCTGGTTCAGTTATGGTTCTTTATCTACCATCTCTGTAGTGTCTGTAGGAACATGGACAGGACACAGGACTTGCCACCTCCACTGTTTACTGCTGAGGACAGATGTGGTCTAAACCAAACAAATGACCCAGATGATGTTCGCATGGAGATACTACAAATAAGATAAGATAATAAACTTGTCTCCAAAATGGTATCTGGTGTAGTGTGTATTCAAACAAATCCTTGTAATGTAAATGGTAAATGGACTCCGTTTATATAGCACTTTTCCAGCCTCACATTCACACACTGATGGTGGAGGCTGCCATACAAGGCACCAACCTGCTCATCGTGAGCAGCTAGGTGTTCAGTGCTACGCTCCAGGACACCTGTGTGTTGCTATCTGCAGGACTGGGGGGGTCGAACCAGTAAATCTTCCTCTAGTCAGATGACCCCTCTACCCACTGAGCTATGCTGCCCCAATGAAATTACGTTCTCACCTGGACTGACTTCAATATAGCTACCCAGCAACTAGTAGATATCATCTTACTGAAGGATTTATTTTATTCTTTTTTTGGGGGGGCAAGAAACCCACAACCACAAACAAGGCCTTGAAGTGATGTTTGGAGACAAGGAAGATGACTTGAGGATAAGACCCCAACGTAACTTAACGTAGGTTCAGCAACATTACACACAGGTATTAAAACAGCCCGGACCCCACAAATACCTATCCGTTGGAATTCCTCAGTCTTGTTTGCTTTATCTTTTTTACATTTCGCACAAAACAGTGAAAGCTAACTCCTTGCATGGACGGGAAACACTCCACAGCTACCTTAACCAGACATGCTAGCTGATCAGACCTAGCCTCTTCTGTATTCACATGTCCTGCTAGGGGTTTGATGCGTTTTGCAGCTTTGGCTAAGCTTTCAGCTCAGACCCGCTGTATTTAATTATTAACTTTCTTCTCCTGCTGTTGGTATAGCTAAATCGAATTGTCCAACCATGCAGGAAAAGGCATCTAAACGGAAGAAAAGAAAACCTCAATAAAACTGAAAAAGTTCCGTCGTGAGGACACCACACATGTACTCACAACGAACACCCTCATTTAAAATGCTTCCTTTGCACACACACACATCCATCTATTCAGGGAGTTTGAAATATAGGGTTGACTTCCCACCAGGCAATTAAGAAAACTTTCAAATCCTCTTTTTAAAAAGAGTAAAAACGTTGTCCTAAAGGGACAGGGCTGGATTTCATACAATAACATGAGTGGAGAGTCTTCTGCTGTTTTTACCCCAAATACCTGTTATTTCCCACTATGTTATTAGAGTTCCTCAACTTCTGAGCAAGTTGGACCATCCAGTCTCTAGTCTTTTAAAAAGTGCCATACAAATAAACCTTTACTTACATTGTTTGGTGTCTTGCGGTCTCTAACGATATGTTTTCGTCAGCCATGTTGGGGCCAGCAGGACGCGTTCTTTCTGTACACGTCAGGGGTTTAAGGATCTGTAGTAATCTCCCACCTGCTGTTTCTCGCTTATTTCTTCGTAAATTGCTTGCTTCGGGCGATTTAAAAAAAATGAGTATTCGCATCCAAGCCTGCTATTCAGGGAAATTGTTTACCTCCACTAACTGGTGATTATAGTGCAGTGAAAGGCGCCATAAAAAAGACCGGGTGTTTGGCATGCAGCTTTATTATCATTATGAGTGATGTAACTTTTCTGAATAAACTCATTATCCTATTGAACCAATTCGCGTTTTTTGCGTTTCCCTTACCTGGATTAGTGAGCGTCCATCCAGATTATACTGTGCTGTTTAAATGACTGCAGCTCGTATATATGTCCACGAGGGGGCAGCCAGAAGCAGATACGAGAATGCTACAGGTCGCAAATGACAGACATCTCTCTGCTTACCGAAAGGAAATGAAATAACAGTCTATTACAAATATGTCTTAATATAAGAGAAGAGGCAATGATGTTACAGTTTTTCACGGATTTAAACGAAGATGGGGTGGCACAGCTCAGGAAGTAGGGCAGTCATGTAGTAATCGGAGATTGGTGGTTCGATCCCCCGTAGAAAGTATGTTGAGGTGTCCTTGTTCAAGACAATAAACCCCGAACAGTGTGTGGAGCTACAGCTGCATTCACTTGTCCTTTCTCATAGGATAGGTTAAATGCAGAGAACAAATTCAACAGCCTTGCTTGTGTGGCTGATAAAACTATCTATCCATCTGTCTATCTATCTATCTGCCTATCTATCTATCTATCTGTCTGTCTATCTGTCTTCTGTCTGTCTGTCTATCTATGATGAATCACTTCAGATAATTGACATTCACATCTTTGTCATGTACATGACAAATTGGAATCCGGATTGTAACTTGCGGGCCCTATTTTCACCAAAAAGAGATTTATTATAGATTTGTGATGGTATCCGTCTTTATAGTCTTACTGTCATATATAGGCCTTGTTTTCACTGCTGCTCATCAGTTCAGTGCAACGGTTGTGGAACAATAGAATTTTAAATATGATATTAATTTGCACTAATACCAGAGGTAGAAAAGTACATATCTTTTTTTGTCCTATTGTTGTTTTGGTTTGTTGTTGTTGTTGTTGTTTTGTTTATGCAACATATTTACGATGCATTTTACAACTCCCTTAAAAACCCCAATCCCAGTTTCACAACGGTTGCAAACAGGACAGTGAAAACTCAGCCTTTTGAGTAGACCACTTCACATGCTTTATTTCAGCATCCAAAATAATTAAAAACATCTTGATTTATTTATTATACATGTACAAAATAAGTACAGAATCTCTCCTTTATACCATGAAAGTGGGTCTGCTTCAATTTTACTTTTTTACTCTTTTCTTTCTCATTTTTTAGAAACCTTTCGCGAAAAAAAGAAATCAACAAACACAACATGAACAAAGTGTCGGGAGATGTGTGCTGTTTTAGTGAAGAAGAGTTATCCACAGGGTCAAACAGACATAAGGATCAACGCTGAACACAAAGGGCAAGGAAATTATTATTTTTTAACCAGAATCAATTGATATGTTTTTTTTTTCCACACCTACAAAGACATGATTGTGTGCATTATATCTGCAATAACCAGCTTTCATAGGACCTCTGTTATGGAACCAACACTTAATAAGAAAGCAATTGCACTACATAGACAACAAGACAATTAGTCGATTTACTTAGCACCAAAGGTTCTGCAGGCATAAGTGGCAATAATTACAAATATGATAGTGATAGCTTTCCTATCAACACTGCACCTCGTTGGGTTGATAATAGCACCTTTGATTGTTGTTGACTTCCTCCCCAATAGACTTGTTGTGTAAAATAAACCCTCGTGTTTAAGAAAAAAATTGGGGTGACTTCTTGTATGAGGTAGCCATAAAGGAAATTTGAATGAATACCGACTTTCTTTGTCTTCAAACTGCTATTGGGCCACACTTTGGGGTGTTTTTTTTCCTTCTCAAGAATTTAGAATAAGAGGACACTTCACACTTTTTACAATTTATTTAACACCAGAAAATGGTACATTTCATTTGTTGTTCTCAATGTCCTTCTGCAGTGGTTCACCATGTGTGAATTTTTTTTAAACTCCTGGGGGAAATTTTACACAAGTATATATTATTTTCTTGTTGCCAGTGGAAACAAAAGATTCTTTTAAAGTGTCCTTGTTGTTGGTTTCGGTCGAAGTAGCATTCCCAAAAAAATTTTTTCTCATGAGTGGAAAAACAAAAACAACTGTCTTCAGTGGAGTAGTTTTAAGCAAGTGGACCAACGGCAGCCAAATGAGTTTTGAATGCATAGAAAAAGAAAGATTTAGAGATGACTGCTAGAAAAAAAAACAACAATTTGATGTCCATATTTCCGTCATTTTTACAAGAAGCAAACTGGGCCAACTTCGACGCCGAATTCCTGATCAGGTGCACCAACATCCATAGGAGCAATGTCAATGATGGGCAGGCGGGATGTTTTTGATGTCTTGTAGTCAATGACTGTCTTGCCCCATGTGCCAGTGTGTGACTGTGGAATAACAAGAGAAAAGAAGAGGCAAAGTTCAGAACATGGGCTAATTCACCAAACACAGCCTTTTCCCTCTGACTCATAAACTTTCTAAATACACCTTCATATCATAAAGCTACAATGCATAGACTCATTTGACATTCAGTCAATCCGACCATTTAACCAGATAAAAGGGTTCTAGCTCGGGGGTCAGTGAGGAAGAGAGGCGCTCACCGTGCAGCCATCCTCGCTAACACTGTATGTGAAGCGGCTGTTGCCCTCAGCTCTGATCTCAATGTCGTTGGATCCCTGGAGAAGCAGGGCCTTCTTCAGGTTGCCGGTGGCAGAGTCCATGTAGGCAATGCTGTTCTTGCAGTGGTATGTGATGTTCTGAGAGGCCTGGTTGGACATCAGGCGCATGAAGGTCATCTGGATGTTGACATCCTCAGCGTCAGCTCCGTTGATGCCATATTGGAACTGCACGATGGATGGGAGAGGAAAGAGAGACATTGATTTTTATCTCAGCTGTCATGCTAAATGCCAATGTGGCTACTCAGAGGTAGCCATTCTGGTCTTTCACAGATGAGTTGGGTTAAAACAGTATTTCGTGTCCCAGGATGGGTTTCTTACCTGGGATCCACCGGTCATGGACTCGCTGAACCAGACGTGCTTCTTCTCTTTGATGTTCTTGCTGAGGTACCAGTTCTTCATGGGGATGCTGGACTCGCTGGGGTGGACACAAGTCTCGCCAGTCTCCATGTTGCAGTGCACCTTGACAGCATCCAGAGCAGAGCCCTGGTTGGGGTCAACCCAGTACATGCCTATACATATGTAGAGGGACACAACATTAAAACTTGACTCTGATGAAGATCAATCGCTTGATAGGGGAGTGAAAAGCGGAAACGCAAAAACAGAAAGAGAAAGAAAACAAGTGAGAGGAAAATGGTAGAGAAGAACCTCGTGCAGACACATTTGAGACACACGTGAACCATATGTTCAAAAAACATTACATGGATATGATGTACTCTTCTGAGGTTTTCCTATAAATGGAGCTGCAGGATTTGAGATGTAAATATTGGCCTGTTTTTCTGCTGGTACACTTAATCCAGGGCCTGATTTCAGCTAAAGGGGATTCCCTTGATCCCATGACCGACTTTCTATTACACTCACCGCTCTTCCACTCAGGATGACACATCCTCAGGTCACGGCACATGCGGGCAGGGTTCTTCTGGCTACCGTCGGGGCTGCGGATCTTCTCAATCGTCTGGGTCAGGCTCTTCAGGGTAGTGTCCACCTCATTGTCACGATCACGCATCATGTTGGGGTCATCAGCGCGGTAATGGCCGCCACGGAAGGGATCTGGGGCCTTCTCCTGACTAGGTGGGAGGACGAATTCAAATCCACTGCCAGGAGGTCCAGGTGGGCCAGGGGGTCCGGGAAGTCCAGGAGCACCCTGAATAGTGATTTAAATACCATTGTTGTCTCTTTTGGTGATTGTGCACGTATGCAAGTATGTGACAAAACCAAAGCCTAAGTTAAACTTACGGCAGGTCCCATTTCTCCGTTGCGTCCACGGGGTCCAGGAGGTCCAGTGACTCCCTGTGGTCCATTGATACCATCCTTACCAGAGGCACCATTTGTTCCAGAAGGTCCCTATAGAGCAAAGTCCACATGATCATTTGAAAGATGAAAACATCATCTCAGCTGGCCAACAAGTGTGTCAGTGAGAATAAGAACAACCTATTTATTAACATCTTTACCAGCATCCTCTGGTCTTACATATTCTTTTAATACTGAATGATTGACTTTACCTAATTTATCCCAAAGCGAAAGGGATTTTTTTTTCAACAAACAAGTAGAAAATAAAAGTGGATTCCTGTGATCACAGCAATCATTGTTCCTATAATAAGTATTGACAGCCTGACAAATTGTAATAGTAATGCTTACTCTGGGTCCAGAGGGTCCATTAGAGCCAGCAGGTCCACTCTCTCCAGGGGGTCCCTAGAACCCAATAAAATTAGAAAAGAATGTTGTAAATAATATCTCCAATTAGGTTAGAGAAAGCCTGCCCCACATGATATAGTGAGTACTGAGAATAATAAGGTTTAAAAATCCCCCACATCTTCAATATCTAATTACCTGCCCTTGGATAAAGCACAAGCCTACCAGAGATAAATCTCCTTAGCCTGTGTATGTGGATATGGCTTCACAAATTGATACGGTGTCCTCCCCACACAAGCCAAATAAGCTATTCAGCTGCAAAGTTGAGGTAATGACTAAACTATTGGAGATATAGGACTTGCAAATTACATTCAATGTACACAAAAAATAATAATCCAGCAACGGTTCATGTTTCAACTGTACAGAACCTCCTATGAAGACCATTCGGTCAAAATGTCAACTGTACTGGGATACATCTGTTTTGGAGCATTTCATTTCTGATACTGCAGTGTGAGAAGTGACCACCAGCCGTTCAGTTTGCACATTGTTCATTTATAGAGATAACAACATTTCCTGATTTCCGCAAGAGTGTAATGGTTACTTACAGCAGGTCCGGGCAGACCCTGCATGCCAGTGAATCCTCTGTGTCCTTTGTGGCCTCTCTCTCCAGCCTCACCAGCCTCTCCCTTGTCTCCACGAGCACCAGCAGGGCCCTGATGGACAACAGTTCAACATATAGGTTCATGCAAATAACTGTTGTGATGACTGAAAGACTGCTGCAGCATGTAGACTTAAGTGTCCATCGGAAAAATGTTGGTCTTGTTCCTTTTTGATAAAGCGAATAAAACTTACAGCAGCACCACGAGCACCAGCAGGACCAGCAGGGCCAGCAGCACCAGCATGACCCTAAAAGGGAGAGAAAGTGAGGGAGGTATGGTAAATGTTCACGTGCTGAGTAAAGCGATGTCTGGTGCTGGTGCTGAAAGGGTAGGTTTTGTTCAATATTCTTAATGTATATTAGCGAACAAAAACAATGCATACATTTGGATGAGCTTCATTTTTAAGAATGAAATGATCTCACAGGATATTTCCTCTATACATGTTAGTGATAGCTGTCATAATACAGTGACATTTTTAAATGGTTCAAGACAGGCAAGCCTTAGTGTTTGGTTCTTACAGCCTCTCCACGGTCACCAGTCTTGCCAGAGGGGCCAACGGGTCCGGGGGCACCAGGAGCACCAGGGGCACCATGGGGTCCAGCAGCACCAGTCTCACCACGGTCTCCCTACACGAGCAACCAAAGAGGGAACATTATTATGAAACAATCGAAATGCATACATTGAATGTATCAGTTCATTGTTGGAACCACTCAAAAGGCATTTGGAGTGAATCTAAACACAATATCAACACTCAAACTGACACTTTTACTGATGCTTAGTTTAGAATCAGATCTATTTTATTTTTTGGGGGGGAGGGGGTTAATAATCATAAGAGTCATCAGGGGTTTCTAGTAATGAAGAGAAGTCTATAGGGTGAGGCTTACCTTGGGGCCATGAGGTCCATCGCGACCAGGGGCACCATCATGACCAGCAGATCCCTGTAATGTAAACAGTGAGTCTGGTGAGTCATAAAATATGGGGGCAGGCAAGGCTTATTAAATATGTGAAGTGGCAATTATGCAGATCTCATCAAAGAAAATTAAAAATCTATATAGTGTACTTCTTGACCGATTCATGTTTGTTTAGGACTTTTGCTTTGCAGTGTATGTAGGGGTATGTTGTCCCCCATACCATGCATATCAGTATTTGCTGAAAGGCCAATGCTAACATTTACTGCAGTGATTTTGGTAATATTGTAGCATTTGTGAATGCATGCAAAAGCTGAGACAAGCGTGTGAGTCGTGCTTACAGCGGCTTTCACCTAATTTTACCATTTAATCCTTAGGAATGACAACACATATGGAAAACTATTCATTTCCATTCATAATAGTTTGTAAAAGTTCTAATGGGCAATTCAGGTATATTTCCAGAGATTGTGCTAGTGGGGGACAAGGGATCCTATCCGTGGACTGTCTCTGGAAAATTGAGACATCTTGATTAAAGTGATGCTAACTGATTCAGTGAATGGCGCACTGGCACCTCTTACCTCACGACCAGCCTCTCCAGTAGCACCAGACAGTCCAGGGGGTCCCATGGGTCCAGGGGGTCCACGCTCACCAAGAGCTCCACCGGCTCCTTGCTTACCAGGCTCACCCTAAGCAAAGACAAAAGACAGGTTGACTGGTCTGGATGAAAACAGAAGCTCTTAAAAGCACCAGAGGGCGATGGGGAAGAGTCATCTTGAGCACCAGTGTATAAAACCACAATCATATTGTTCCTTTATTGTCAAAGGTCTTCTTGGTTGTGTACCTGAATCAGTATAATATCTATTTCTATGTCAAACTATTATCAGTTAAACTATTGACTGTTTAACTCTGCAAGGTGTCATTCGCTTCTAAACCCATTTTTAAATCTAATTACTTGTGTATTGCAAGTGCAATTTCCCAATTGTGATTTTAAACATTGTTCTACTCAGACAGCTGGTGTCTGCCATACTTTTCACTCTCTTTGGGAATACTCACTCCAGATCCGGGAATGCCAGGGAAACCACGCTCTCCACGCTGTCCGGGGAGACCTACAATACCACGCTGTCCAGCAATACCCTGGGGCCCAGAGATACCAGCGGAACCCTGCAAAGATGGACATACCCCATTTGTTTATTGATTTGCAGACCTATCAAAGGTTATTAGTGAGTCAATATCTAGTTCAGGTGAGAGTATCACAGGTTATCGAAATCCTTTAAAAAAATCTGCTTTAAACTAAGTGCAACCAGGACAGGATGTTATGTTAATGTAGACTCCACTGAGGCAAACTGTTAATTTGTGATAATGGGCTATACAAGTAAAATTGACTTGACTTGACTTAACAACCAGTTCATAGATTAATGCCGGAATAATGAAAACTATAATCTCTGGTTGATCTGTGGGATCTGAGAGTCTCTTGTGGAATTTAAGAGGTGACTTACAGGTGCTCCATCAGAGCCAGGAGATCCCTTCTCGCCACTAGGTCCTGGGGATCCAGCACCACCGGCCTCACCGGGGCGGCCAGCAGGGCCAGTCTCACCACGAGCTCCCCTCTGTCCTTCTTTGCCGCTAGGTCCAACGGGTCCAGGGGGGCCACCAGCTCCCTGCAAAAAGTCAAAGAACACTGAGTGTTGTTGAATCATACTGTGATGAAGGCCTATGATAACTAGATGTATTGACTATGGATAAATTAGAAGAGCAAAGGCTGTTTTACCCTATTCGTTTAGTGCTTGAACCTAAGAGGGTGAAGAAATAAGAGCCAGGTATTTAAGCACT
>OMLC01043299.1:2223-12983 GCA_900302585.1 Regalecus glesne
CAGGAACGCGAGGGAGGGGACGACCAGCGAGACGATGGAAGGATGTGGTTGAGAATGACATGAGGGTGATGGGGTTGGAGAAGGGGATGGCAAGCGATAGAGAGACTTGGAGGAGACGAATCCATGGACCGGTCAAACCCCGCTAGCGGGGAAAACGGCCGGAATACAAATCCTGTTTGTTTGTGTGTTACAAACGTAAAGTTTTTGGTACCTTACAAATTCCGGTCATCTCCGCCCAAAACATTCAACTCACTTAATGAAGCTGGTGCATCATCTCCATGAGTGGGTTTTGATTTCTGCTTTTCTCTTTGTGAAAGGACTCCACCATCATCGACTTCTACCCTGATGACTTTGCCATCGATCTGAATGGGAAGAAATACGCCTGGCAAGGTGAGTCACCTGCCTGTGTGCCATCCGGAAATGGTTTGACGCTGGTGTGCCAAACAGCAAGGTGCCAAAACTCCCTGGGTGTTTTAGGGGAAGCATTATTTTTGCTTCATGTTACTTTTTAGCCATTTCCTCTGTTATCTTTTGAAGGTGTGGCTCTGCTGCCTTTTGTGGATGAGCGCAGGCTGAGGTCGGCTTTGGCTGAGGTCTACCCAGACCTCAGTGAAGAAGAAGGTAAGCAGCATAGCCCTGATTAATTAACCATCCAAACATCTATTGTCTTATCATTGTAATTCCATCCGTCCATCCATCTGTCCTCGCTCTATCCATCAACCCCTTCCTCCCTTTGTTTGTTAGGGATACATCCATATCATTTGTACTGGTATTATAGATGGGGTGATACCGGCCTAAAAGGGATTACCAGTGTCAGGGATTTCACCAAAGAAGCCACCAGTAACATGAAAAGTGACACAAATCACATGATTAGCTATATTTCTTGCACATAGAAGCATTTCTTTACTAATGGACAAGTGGACTTGGTTAGTTTGGCCATTAGTCCCATCCGCTGATTCTTAAAGACTTAGAAAAAAGATATCAGTACTTCCCTACTGTCTGTCCCTCTCCATCTATTTACTTATCCCTCTCGTCTCTTCCTTTTTTGCCACTCTTCCTTCTTGTTTTTCATTTCACCTGCGTGGTTGGACCTCTGACCATAGCTGCTGTTCTCCTATTGCAGTGAGGAGGAACAGCCTGGGGAGTGACGTGCTGTTTGTGGGCAAGTCCCACCCACTTTGCGACTTTATCCATGAACTGTACCATGCAGGCTCTCATGAGGTACTGACACCCCCCACACACACACACACACACACAGAGTCTCATATACACATTGTACATGTGTGTGAACATGGCTCTTGAGGAGATGGAGCAATATGTACATCATGGTACCAGCCTCATCTGTTGCTCAGCAGGGGAATTTTTTAAAGAGTTGTATGAAAATATTCTCCTTTCATCCTCTTTAGCCTCTTTTTGTCTTTGGTTTGATGACCTAGACATTTAAAACAGTGATGTCAAGGAAAAGCCTCGGAAGTGGCAGACTGGTGAACTTAAGTCCTGAAAAAACAGATTCAACTGTTATCCGTCATTTGGTTTGGCTTTCAGCCTCTGGAGTGTCAGGGCCACAGTGGCACAGAGGGCTATTGACTGGTTACTGGAGGATTGTTGGTTCTATCCTCTGTTCTTCCTGGCCTCCAATGAGCTGGTCAATCAGCAATGACCTTGTGTGGTCGTTGCTACTTTTGGTGTATGAGTGTGTTTTTGTGGGTGAATGGGAGACATTCATCTGATGGTAGAGCGTTATGAGCTTTACCATCACAGCACAGAAAAGTGC
Source organism: Regalecus glesne (assembly GCA_900302585.1). Lineage (NCBI taxonomy): Eukaryota > Metazoa > Chordata > Actinopteri > Lampriformes > Regalecidae > Regalecus > Regalecus glesne. The sequence continues at coordinate 3,998 of OMLC01043299.1, forward strand.
TGTGCTGATGCCGTCCATGTACCATTTAACTCCACTGTGAACACCAGCTAATGGAAACACATCTGATGTGTGGTTTAGTGTTGTATCCTTCAAAGGTTTGCATCCATGTTTGGATGGATACATGAAACATGTTTTCCCTCCAGTGAAGGTCAGTTATCCTCATCTTTCATCTCCTCTCTCTCCCAGAAAACTGAGATGCCTGCAGAGCTTTGCCATGGGATCCAAGGCATTTTAAGCCTGGATGAGAATCCTATTCTACCAGATAAGTAAGGAATGGCTGCTTTGCCTTCACATTTGTCCTGAAGGATCTTAATCTCTATGCTGAGGCGTCTCTACCCTGGCCCCCTGTGACTCCTGCATTCCCATGTTTTGTATTTCAACTTCATTTCTCAGGTTGGTGCAGTCTCCAGTCCCCATGCTGCGGGACATCGCCCAGAACAGTGCCATAGGGTAAGAGCCGTCTGGTGACTGGTAGCAGAATTGACTCTTTAGAAAAGAAGCAGACAACATATCAGACATCCCAGCAGGAGCCACTTAAGATGGAGGATGCTAGGTTAGGAGAAAGGCCAAGCTAGAGAAAAAGGGAAGCAGTGAAAACGAGAGACAAAATAGATTGATGTTATCCAGAAAGAACTTTGTGAAAGACATGGGCAAATCATCTGGAGGCACAAATCTGACCAAATGCAAATGATAGCTGTTCTGCAGTCTTTTTTAGATTTTAACATTTTAAATTTAAAATATCTTGACACCTTTTGACTTTCAGTCCCACCACTATCCACCCTGAATGCCCCTTAACTTGCTGAATTTCCACCATTAGAGAGTCATGAGACGTTTGGCTTCCTCTACCTGAACAGCACACTCTTCTTTCCTCCAGGATAAAGTTTAAGGATCCCCTGTATGAAGACAGCTTTGTGTTCAAGGCCACCCTCCTCACTGGAGCCAAGTGAGTTCACTCCTCTCTTAATAGTTCTAACAAGGTCAGCGGTGGCTTTTCATCGACTCTGGATCACACATGTCCAGTCTGGAGGTATTTGATAGAACGGGTGTCTAAAGTGACTTGGCACAGGTGTATTGTTTTAGTGTAGACCACAGAGAGTTGTGGCATAACCTGTCTGCCTGGCCCGCCTCTGTCTGTCTGGTCTACACCTACATACACCACACATCCATCATAGACAGTATGTGTCAGTAGAGATGCACAGATGGATCAGCCAGTGCCTGGAATCAGTTCTTCCAGTATGGATAATGCCAATTCACAAATATATCATTCACTTGAAGTTCAATAAAACCAATTATTCTTCTTTACTTCTTCTTTTGTTTACTGCAGGTGCCCCAGTAAGGTTCTGAAACCAGAGGACTGGGAGAGGTCGAACCGGGGTTCATGGAGACCTCAACTGGGTTTCAATCCCAACAGACAGCAGGCCCATCTTAACCAGTCCTCCTTCAGGGCTCTCTGGTGAGTTGCTGCTACGAGGCCAAAGTCTTTCAGGTTCAGTTTGAAGTCTTTATCTCAGCACACACAGATCCAACCCTCTAACTCTGGCATGATAAGTCAGTAGATGAATGTGGCGATCAGTCCCACATGACAGGACTCTGACTTTAACCTGCTTTAGGGGGTGCACAGATCATAAAATGATCACGACTTCCTGTGGACTTATAATATATCTTAGAAAATTCATAACATGTAAAAGGCACATGGCATCTGTGTCTTAACGTGACAGAGTAACGTGCATCACAGTGTTCGTCAGCAGATCATCTGGTGCCTGTTTTGGGCCACACAACAGGTTTGGCCTTTTGCACATCTTAGAGACATGGAACAAAAGCCCACAGGGCCCACAGTGTGCCCGTTCTCGTGCCATACATGTCATGATGCAGAGGTCAATGACCCCACAGCCTGTTCAGATCTGGCTTGTGGGAGTGGACGGTTTTCCAAATTAAAAAGTATGTCTAAATGTGTGGTCTTCCATTAAAGAGCCACCCCCTGAGTCTGATCCCTGTTCCTCTCCTTCACATAGCAATATCATCATCAGGGAGACAGGAGTCGTTGAACATCTGGCTCTCTCTGGCTGTTGCATGTTGGGAAATTAATTTTGCACAGATCTGGAGAAGCACAATGAATTCAAATTTCTGCTTTCCTTCACGGGCGGCCCCTGGCTGGCTAACTCAAGCTGCTGTTTGCCTTGACGGGGCCAAACAGGCAGGTGTTCTGTGTGGTGCAGAGGGAAGCGTGGGACCCACGAGGGGAACAGACGGAGCTCGTTTAGCTAAATGTGTTTGTTTGAAGCTCCACACACGAGGGCTGTTGCTCACACTAGTAGCATTACCATTTTCTATTGTCTACATCCCTGTATCAGACTACCTGGATACAAGACCTGACTTGGTCTGGTGTTGAGCTTGTGCCATGTTGTCCGTTGTGAGTTGGAGACCTCAAACACATTGAGTATTGAAGAGACACCTGACAAACGAGATAGACGCTAATCCGCTGTGGTGCAGATAGTTTGTGTAACCAGAGTTCACGTTTAGTCTTGGTACCAGGGGTTTAAAGCCCTGCCATAGCTCATAGCAAAGCACTAAAGCTAACAGGCCGAAGGCCACTTCACCCTGAACGTCTTTCAGAAGCACTTTTAATCCTCTGTCTGAAAGAGAAGCACCTGCGTCTTGGCCAGTGCTTCAGTCTGCACCAGTTGTTGTAGACGTGCAGCAGACACGGCTGTAAATTTAGTGTGAGGAAACATTTCACATCCATCAGTACGCAACTTCTTTTGTCCTGTTCCTTCTTTTTATACATCAAGTTCATTGTAAGCAGCAGCCCACAGATCAGCTGGCAGCAGAGCAGCATCACCATTGGCCTGGCAGGTCATCTGAGTGGGTTGATTGGGGAAAACAAGTCCCAGTATCTGCACAGGACATATTTGTTTTGTTTGGACATTTTAAATCACATTGCCTTTTACAAGTGACATGTTCAAATGCAACCACGGGATTCCCTGGGCATCATGATCTTTACATGTCAATGGGACTAAAACGGTTTTAGAACATCCATCCATCCATCCATCCATCCATCCATCCATCCATCCATCCATCCATCCATCGTCCACCGCTTATCCGTAATCGGGTCACGGGGGAACTGGAGCTTATCTCCGTTCTCATTGGGTGAGAGGCGGGGTACACCCTGTATAGGTCACCAGCCTATCACAGGGCAGAGCAGTTAGGGGAACAGTGTCTTGCTCAAGGACACCTCAACACGCTTCTCTGCAGGTGTGGGGATCGAACCTGCAATCTTCTGATCACCAGGTGACCTCTCTACCCACTGAGCCAAAATATTCTTTAGCATTTTTGACATTATAGTGACCAGGTTTTCATACTTAATGCAGCTCAACCCTCGCTGATTTCATCCGTCACTCTGACTGAACTGAACCACTCTAGAGAGAACCAGAGCTGGAATAAGAAACAAACCTCTTCACAAAACACCAGAACAGGATCTTCAACTGGGGGTTGTCTTTCTCGGGTTTGCAGGCAGGAAGCACCTTGAGGGAGCCATGGGAGGTTCCTGCAGCAGCAGGGGGCAGTATGTGCATAATGGATGGTGTTGTCAGAAGAGGAGGTGTTACAGGAACAAGGGGCTCAACTGCCTCAGCGAGCCATCCCACGTTGTCTGCGATGCATATGAGGGCCTGCAGTAACATTGCAGGCAGAGGGTTCCCGGGTCGTACGCTGCCTGATCCCATCCAATTCTATCCCTAGCATGTTGAATCTGGCTTGCTGGAGCTCCAGGAATGAGTGGTCTCCCTGTAACCAGTGACTTTTTTTAGCCACAGACGAGCTATTTTCCTCACCTCCTGACAGCATTGTACCGCTTTGACATTGTGTGGCTGTTAGGGTGATGCCAGAAGACAGGGAGACACCTACCACTGGCTCTTCCCACACCTGCATCACCCCAGGGAGCTCTGGTAGAATCCCAACGTTGCCGTAGTTCAGGGGTGCTCACACTTTTTAGCATGTGAGCTATGACGCGTTGCACCGATCGTTGTTTGCACATGCGCAGTGACAGTCAGCTGTCATCTGACTGGCTGCCTTAAATGTCAATAAAGTGTCGGGATGGATGACAGGCTGACGTCTGTTTTTTTATGCCATTAGATCTACCCACACTACCTTTGGAATGGACTGGTAGATCGCGATCGACATATTGGGCACCCCTGTTGTAGATGGTCCGCTTATGCGCTTTCACTTTGTACATGTGCAGATCCGTTTCCCCCGCAGACAAGCCTTTTCTCCTGCTACTTGGAAAATCGGCCATTCTAACAGCACCCCACCAAGGTGCAAGTGGACCTGGCTTTGAAAGGGAGGGGAGGGGGACACTGATTGGTTAATGTTACACCTATGGTTAATCTAGAGACTAAGTACAGCCATGTTTTGCCTGACCTTGCCTCCAGAGTTGATTCATGAGTAGGCGTCCTGGCCTGTGCTCAGAGCACCCGAGTCACCAGTCCTGCTGCCAGCCTCTGGTCCTTGTCCTGCTTCATCAGATTGCTGCGTGTTGATTATTGTGTGTCAGAGATGGTTTTGTGGTGACTCGACTTCAGAATGTTAATTTGGTGGTTTCTGTTGTTCCAGTCACAACCTGGGTAGACCCCAGAACTCAGGGGGAGGTCAGTACAGCAACACACCGCCACCAAACAACTATACCCGTGGAAACTACCAGAATCCACACAGCCGCAGCCACCCTCCGCCTTTCCAACGTAAGCACGCACACACACACACACACACACACACACACACACATCCTACCACCTTTTAAACACATACATCAAAACATTTGGGTCCAGATGAGAGAGAAAATCTAGTGTCAATCAGTTTCTGTCTGCTGGTCCAAAGCGGGCCTGTGTCAGGCTGGGGGAATGTGATACGTGAGGTGAATGGTGTACATGTCAGACAGTCAGGATATAGAACACTGTTATGTTGTAAGGTTTAGTCACAAAGTGATGAACATGTAGGGCCACTACATCCACCATGAGGACAGGTGCTCCTTTACTTTGGAGCAGTTCCCAACGGCTGCTCTCACCTGAAGAGAACACAGTGTGACTCAGACGCTGCAGGTTTCAACCCGGTCACAACCACCATGAGAGGTCCGTTTCACAGGTCATCATCAGGTCATCCATCCCCGCATTGTGAGGGTGGACATGGACTTAGATGGAGCTTGGGGGATTAAGGCCAGATGCCGTCCCTTACATCCCACGGTGGGATCAAACCTGCAACATTTGGCTCATCAGTTCCTGAAGTGCACACTCTACCACTGAGCTACCATAGCACAGCGCTCATACTTGACAAGAGTTGTCACCAACTCCTGATTCTGACTGGGCAAATGATTTTGATGGCAGCCTAGACCAACAGACAGACACGTCTTTGGGTTGAAAAGCAGACATTTTGCATGCTCAGCTACCAAACTGCCTCTTGAAGACATCGATAATTGTCTGACATGGTTCAACATCCCCCTTTGTTCTGTGTTGGAGGGACATTAAGAGCCTCACCACATGTGGAGGCAGCATCCCCCTCTCCCAGCTCCCAATCATGGCATGTTGTGGAGCCCCGGCCTCAGACCCGCGGTCCAGTTGCAGCACTCCTCCAGTTTGACTTTGATGTGCCAATTTGCAAATTGATGAATAATCTTATCCGCCTGCTGATGGCGTGCAGGGGAGTCGTGGCTATTCTGGGGGTACTTGATGCAAATGGGAGGTTTGGGCTCCTCCAGATTGCTGCAACAACTCCCCTAGCCCCTACCCACCATTCTCCATATTAAACCACCCAATTAGCCTTTAAGGGATGGGGGGTTGTTGTCATGGAAACGGTTCCTTTAATGAAGTGAGTCGAGGTAAATGTGCTGCTGTGTTTCTGTATCCTACGAGGGCATTGTTTCAGACTGGGGGAGTTTCAATTAGGCATCAGATACTCTGGCCGGGAGGAGACAAATGTGGTTGTTTCAGAAGGTTTTGTTTGATTGAGTGCTTTTACAGTATGATACGACCATGATACAGAGTGATCTGATGAGTCACAGAAGGACATCCGCCCTTCATCCCCCAGGCTACACCTGTGTCTGTGTCCACATGGGGCCTGATGGGCAGGCATCCCTGGACCTCTCTGACACCATTGACGCTTGCTTGCATTGGAAACCTGTAATTTGGGGTTTGAGTTATTTATTGCCTGATCACAGCAGTGTCTCCTGGAGTTTTCAGAGCCCAGCAGCAGTCTGCCAGCCAAGCCTCACTTTGAACCAGGAGGGACGAGACCAGCTTTTGTCCTGCTGACTCTTTTCTCCAGCCTGGTGGGTGCCCAGGACTCAGCTCTGCTGGGGCTTTGTGATGTGCGTGTGTGTGTGTGCGTGTGTGTGTGTGTGTGTGGGTGTGTGGGTGAGAGAGAGATTAGTGCAGTGGGAGCCTAGGCCTGGTAATGAGACTCTGAAGTGGGCCCTGCTGGACACAGGGCCCCCTCTGATGAAAAGATCTGGAGGCTGGCATCTGATTGGCTGCAGGATGATTCCTGAAGAGGACTGAAACTGAAGTTAACCTCCCCCTTTACTTCCCGCTGGGACGAGTCAACACGCGGTGCTTTGCTACACCCGCTGGGCTTTGACCAGCACAATCAGAGCAGCTGCTGGTTGACAAGTCACTGCACAAACTCTGCTGGTGGCCATTATGGTCTTGACACTAAGTAACACCAAGTCTCACCCCGGGGTAGAGAAGGGAGTGTCTTCATACGGAGGTCACCGTGGGCGCCCCCAGACTCCCTGTCACACTGGCTGACTGACCCTAGATGAGAAGAGCACCTCTGCATCAGTGGAGCCTCTGGTGGATGTAAGAGGTTCTCCTCATTCACATGTGGAGAACCTTCATTACTCAAACCTCAAAGAGAAGAAGAAGCTTCATCCATGTGTACATACATACAGTGAAATCTGTCCTCTGTATCGGACCCATCCTATTGTAGAGGAGCAGCGAGCAGCTGCAGCAACTCCAGCTCTTTTCTCCTCATGCCTTGCTCAGGGGCACCGGCAGGAGTATGAACCCTGACCTGCATGTCTTTATGATGGTGGAGGAAACCCACCCAGACACAAAAGAACATGTTAATTGGACTGGACAAAAACAGGACCTGTGACAGGATTTGTACCCGGGACCTACTTGTTGTGAAGCTACAGGGCTGACCACCGGCCGGGGACTGATCGTGGGGACTGACCGTGACATAAGCTGGACCTCTCAGTAGATGGGGGAGTGAACTCCGGCCAGCAGACCAGCCCTTCATGAGTGAGGAGGACCTGAGTCTGGAGGAGTCACGGCTGGCCGGTGGTGAAACAGGAAACAGGTGAAGAGTGGAGCCAGTGGAGGGATCGAGTCCTGTCCAGGTGCAGGTTGAGCCGGTGTCACTGCTGAAGCGGTGAAGGTTCCTGCAGAGACGTGAGTGGTGCAGGTTGTAATCCTCTAGCTAACGCCTCCAGCACGGCGTGTCTTACAGCTTTAGCACGTAATCCCCTGTTGGCCCTCTGGAGCTCAATAGACTCCACGTCATTGTGAGCTGAGGAGATTGACAGGTGTCTGCGGACTGGTAATTCTCTCCTTTGAGTCATCCTCGGTGATCAGGAGCGAGGAGCACCACCTCCTGCAGTTGTAATTGGGGCCCTGACTGGGTGGTCCACTTAAGGTCTGTTGGCGCAGGAGATAATCAAATGTGGACAAAACCGACGGGTGGGACAAAAGGATGTTTGTGCCGACAGCCGTCTGCTGGTCAGTACTTATTTACTGCTTTTCCAGCGGTCAACAGTTAAGTCCCAGGACATTCCCGGCTCCCCTCGGCCGTCCGTGGGAAAGAAAAAAGATGACTAGTTCTGCTGGACGTTCTGAGTAGAGAGCCCCACACAGACCAGGCTGCACCACCATTCAACATGGTGCCGCCACAGCGGGCTTCAGACAGGGCCACCGACGCTCTCCCTGGGCTCAGGGAAGCCTCATCATGTCCCCGGTCTAGGGGTTCGCACACATGCACACGGATGGGTTGTCCTGTGCTGGAGGCACTCACCAGGCCTGCCCCTATAAACAAACAAGCCCGAGGCCTGCAGCTGGTCATCACTGTGGCAACAGCAGCTCTGGAGGAAGCCGTCCGCCTCATTTTCCTTTCTTTTCTTTCTCCTCTCTCTCTTTAAGTGTGTCTTTGTGAGGGGGCTCGCAGCGATGGACCCGGAGTACTTGAGGCGTCCACAATGCCGCCGACCTGAATGCTTATTTCATTTTCTGAACGAGAAAATGCAAATGTGGCAACCTATGCCCCCCTACTGGGGGTGGGGGGTGCTGTGCAGCCCCATGTTCTGAAAGAGCTTCATTTCATCATGACAATGGGTTTGTTCTGTTGGGCCGTCAGACGTGAAACAGTTGGTTTTCATGTTGAAAATTAAGCTTGACGTGAGTTATTGGACTGAACGTCCACGTTGAGCAGCAAGTCCCTGTGTCGCTCTGCAGGATGGCGTCCAGACTCTTTCACGTTCACCCTGCAGAAGAACGTTCCAGCGTGTCAGGACCTGAAACGTGATTCTGCTCAGGTACTGTGGTAAACATGCCCTGCGTTGTGGTTTTACAGGCTAACCCGTTAACCTGGTCTTCTTCTGTTATTTCTCTGTGGGCACAGTCGGAGCCTCTCCTCAACATCTGGATTCCTCAGTCTGCTGAGATGCAGCTGTGCTGTACCATAGACTGATGAGAGTTTGAGATGAAGCTGTTTGTCTGTGAGCAGGACCCTGGCCTGGTCCCCCACAAAGACCTCACACTTCAACTCTGAGCCCCTTGTGAAAAGGTCTCCTTTTGTCCTCCACAGATTCCAGGGAGCCCAGGCAGCCTGGTCCGCCTGCCCAATTCAACCCGCCCCACTTCGCAAAGTAAGTCGTCTGCTGTCCCACGTCCTCGTCCCTTCTCTCATGGTGGGACAGAACGTTCCCAGTAACCCTGCCCATGTCCCC
>OMLC01043304.1:0-14181 GCA_900302585.1 Regalecus glesne
TGAACACACACCAGGCACCCCCACGCTGCCATAAGCATCACACTCCCACAGATGGTGTTTTTTGAAGTCGGCAATCTATGATGACCAGATGCTCTTAGATCTAGCCTCCTTCCGTAAAGAAGCTATCAGAGCACATCGAGATGCAGAAGCAAGCCTGCTTTGCAATGACCAAGAGGATAAAGGGCAGATTTTCCTTTTCTAAAGTGGAGCTGCCTTTTGGAAAATAAGACACATGAAGATATCCACACACTTACAGCAAAAAACAGTTATCCAGTGGATGTTGTTATCATTATTATTATCACTACTTATTATTATTACTTATTAAATGGGGTCATGGTAGAGTGTGAATAGTGAACCAGAAGAAATAAAGCTGCTTCTTATCAGTATGGATGTCTTAGAACAATCAGAAGAGTTGGCTGAATGTCTCCATTGTGTGGATGGAATTCTGGAGGAGTGCATAACAGAGGTAGTGTTTTGAGCCCCCCCTCCTCCTCCTCCTCCTCCCCTGTTCTGCATGGTAAGCTCAAGCCTCAACCAGCCACCCGGGGGTCAAGTCGTCCCAGTGACCCTTTTCCTTCATGATCTCAATCCTGACAGAGCACTGTTAGTTCGGACGTGCCCCCACAGTCTTTTAATTAACTCGCTCAGATCTGCAGCTCAGTGACTAAGGGCCAGATCAAATAAGTCTTTGTGTTGTTCACACACACACACACACACACACACACACACACACACACACACACACACACACACACTGCATTGGAATAATAGTTCCACTGCCCATAGTGTGTGTACATGTGTGTGTGTGTTGGTGTGGGTTAAGAATCACTCACCCAGCTCTAAGAACTCAAGTGGTCAAATGAATGGTAATATATACATTTTTATAACTCATGCAGCTCTTCACCACTCCGGCGAGGCACAGCATGTGTGTCTTTAAAAGGAGATGTTCCAGTCGGGAGAGTTGATCCCCACATCCCTCATCCTTTAGCCATGGGAGTCGTGAGTCTTCTCCCTGCCCGCTGGGTTGTTGGCTAAATGCGTACTGATCAACATCCACAGTAAGGCCTCGGGCAAGATCCCTGCTTTCTCTAAAACAGGACGAGACTGCTGTTTCTCTCTGGCCCAAAGTGTCATGGACGAAGTATCTGCTGCTCAGTGTCATGCTCCTGGACTCCCTCGGCCACCCCCTCCGAGTTGTTGACTGAGAAGCTTGTTTTCAGTCTTGATGAAGTGGAATTGGCCGGCGTATTGGAGGCAAACTGAATTCCATCCCAGAGGTCTTTGGAGAGCTCTCATCTGATCACACGGCTGCTGTGAAGTACAACATTCAGCCGTGAGAGGAGACACCTTTCGAAGAGCCATCAAGGCCAATGCACCCCAGCAACAGCGAGGCTGTGAAGAGGCGCCTCAAGAGCTCCTGGATGCTGGCTCGATAAGAGAGTCTGAAAGGCCATTTTCCTCATCGGTGGTGTTGGAACAGTCAAAAAGTGGGGAAATCAGACTAAGAACTGAAAGAAAAGGGTAAATTTAAGACAGTGTTTCCAAGTTCCTTTGGCTTCTGGGATTTCTATTTTTTTTAAATCCCCTTTTTCCCCCACCAGAATTCCCTGAGTTACCTACTGCTGGATCTGTCGCTTTGATACCCCTCTAGAGCGTCAACAGGAAGGAGGAAACCATAGTATGCGTCTCCTCCAAGTCACATGACAACTAGCGCTCACTATTTAGGTCTACCTGAATATAGGTCTGCCTCGAGAGCCCTTATTGATGAGCTAGCTTCAGTCCCCATCCTTGCCTTTGTGGATCCCGTGCTTCCATACGTGCTCCATATGGATGCTTTCTCGGAGCAGTTCTTTATGAAGATCCAGGCAGAAAGCTTCAAGTGATAACCTACACCAACCCAACTCTGCCTCTAGGGCACTGATTTGACTGTTCCGCCAGCTTATCGGAAGCATTCAGGGATTAGATGTCTTGCTCAAGGACACCTGGGCATCTTTGCAAGGGGGAGCCGAGGATGGAATCGGCAAACTTCTAGTTACCAGATGTCTCTGGATGCTGCAGCTGCCTCCTGTACAATAAGATGGGTTGAAGAAAAAGTCCATTTACATTTTGCCTTTAAGTGCAGAGCAAATTTCACTGTGAGAATCATATGTAAGGAGAATACAGTGATGAATAAAGTGGCTGCTTCGAGTTTCTTCCACCTCCTGAGCTGCTGTCAGCCTTTAACAAACTCCACGCCTGTCACGTCTTGGAGCAGAGCACTGGTCCCTGATGTGGTAGCTTTTATGTAGGTGTACCTACACTTGTAGCTCCATGTTTGTGTATGCTGGTGTGTTTATTCGTCACCCTACTCATTGTGTGCGTCTGGTTGTCATGGTTCACTTGCTCCATATGGACATGGCCTTGGGGACCCGCTCCCTCACACGAGTAATCTGTGATTGGAAAGAGCAGGTCACATGGTTTCCAGGATTTAGATGCGTCGACAACAAATCCACTGACTAATCATTTGTACAGTAGCATAAGACAAACACTCAGAGTACTTCTAGTGAATGATTTGATATTTTATTTTATTTTCATTGTTAGTGTGTCATGAAGGGGACTCCTTGTTTCTTTATTAAATGATTGTAGCAAAATTCCAAAAAACCCATTAAAAAAGCGAAGGTAAAACATAAGCCCTCCCAAATAAAGGAATAATTAAACAAATAAATGCATTTCATAATGCTGATCCACAGGAACAGATTTTCAGGCTCATAGAATTACTAAGTTCCGATCCCTTGCGGGCCAGTGTACGCCTGCAGGATATGCATGGGTGAAATTCATATTTCAACCGAGTAGGTGTTTTTTCTTTCTTCTTTTTTCTGTGCCAGCAAGTGATGTCAGTTGATGGCCAGAAATACTACATTCTACCAAGGTTTCCAATACTTCCATCTATTCTAAATACGCTGCTTAAGAAAGCATCCTCATTTTCCCGACTAAGCATCTTGCCGCCGGTGTACGACACAAATGCAGCGAATTTCATGCCCAGGCTTAGGAGCAACACATGCTGATTCATGTGGACGCTGTGGCGAAGACGGAGCAGGAGAGCATTGAGCGGCACAGCGGTTAGCACTGTCGTCTCGCACCAAAAAAAAGGCCCTCGGTTCAAATCCAACACCATGCCAGGTTCTCTTTGTGTGTGTGGCGTTGACGTGTTCTCCTCATGTCTGTGAGGGTTTGCTCCGGCTGATCCGGTTTCCTCCCACCATCAAAAAGACCTGCATGATGGGGTTCATACTCCTGCCTGTAACCCTGAGCAAGGCGATGGAAAAAAGAACTGGAGTTGGTCCTTGGCTGCTATGCAGAAGACACATTTAATTGTACCTATGACAGATGAGAAACGCACAGATACAAATGGATGAAGTTTCCTCCTCATCATCGTCTTCTGAATTCTTCATCTGCAACATACATTGCGAGAACTTCCTTGCTTCAGTTCTCTGTGTTACTCATCAGTGTCTTTTAGCCAAACTGTAATCCCACTAAACACACATTCGAGCTCTACTTGTCCAAGTTGTGTGCGGTGCTTTTGAGATGAGATAGCTTCTCAAAACATCCAACCTATGCTCTGATTGATCAACCGGTCATGGGATTGTGGTCATTTAACTGGAGTTTGTCCACGTGTGCCTTCGTTTCATTTCTCTCCTGCACTGAGCTTCAGATTGCTGCTGAACTCCATCCCAGAACACCCGAGCGACGCAGAGATGACTCAGACACATGGTGAAACACTGTAAATGAAAGAATAAGCCGCTCACTTTGTTGGTTTGGCTCGCTTGCGTTTGGGCCGATCTTAACTCTAGAGGGACAACCTCAAAATTGAGCTCTTGGTTTCTCGATGCACGATTAAGAAAGTCCCTTAAAATTGTCCCCTGGAATGCAGCGCGATTCCACGCTGTGTTTATCATTCCCACGGGTGGTTAGAGTGTAGCTGTGGACTTCCATATGGCATGACACGAATGATTAATTGCTGTTCCCTGTGCACCATACTGTATCCATATGGGTTTACTGGTTTCAAGTGATGTCATTTCCTGTTCTCGCCACCAGGTCAGTTGGCAGCAGGGACGTGCGAGATAGTCACTCTGGATCGGGATAGCAGTCAGCCGAGGCGGACCATCGCACGGCAGACAGCAAGGTGTGCCTGCAAGAAGGGCCAGATTGCTGGCACAACAAGAGCCAGACCAGCCTGTGTAGACGGTAAGAGACACCAAGAAATATCCCCTTCTGCTTTTGCTGTGAGAATGACCGAGAGATGGTGGAAGAGACCGTGAGAGAGAAAAGACTAAAGGAGTGTCGGTAAAACTTGGGCGATGGTTTCGTCTGTAGACCCCCCGAGGGTCAGGTCAGTGGTCTCTTGGAGGTTACAAACCGTGGTCTATGTAGCCTTTAGTCCTGTAATCTGGAGTATTTTAGTAAGTTTCAGAGCCTAAAGTGCCGTGCGTAAATGAACGCACAAGTTCATACGCCTGTCGAAGTAACTGAAAAAGATGCGTGGAGTTTATATGTGGCCTTTAAGAAGCCAAGTTTTGGCCCCCTGCTGCCACTTCGACGGATTGCCTTTACAAAGGTTGATAAAGTCATCTCGTAACAGAAGGTCAAAGTGTTGCATCCTATTTCGTCACCTTATATCTCTGTGTTTTGGATGCCATTTGGAAACAATGCAAAAACAGTCGAGAGAGGGGGAAAAAAAGTTGTCTCTGTGGAGATGGGGTTGGGCTCAATGACATTTTAGAGGTTACAAACACTTTTTTAAGCCTAGGTTTCTGCTTCCTTTCAGAGCATCTTCTGCAAAGGTTCAGATGACAAAATGAATGCTAATCAGTTCAATATTGAAAAGGTTACGATTTTTCTTGACAGATGGGGCTTAAAAAAAGATTTAAGAATTTGTCTGGATGTGCCTTTGAGTCATTCGGGGGATGGTTTAGGCATTGACGGAATTGTTTTGAGTGTTTTGCTGTTTCAAGCTTGCCTCCTCCCTCATTGTTTTATCTCCTGGTCACTATTTATCACTCGGAAAAACACAACACAACTTTTGGAATAATATCCATGTCTTAAATAAACATGGACTTAGAGAATTAAGGCTGGATGGCCTGTGGTGGATTTGAACCCGCTGCCACTGGCTCAGCTGTAGCACTGAGCTGCCGCGGCCCCATGCTACGCCCACATGCACATAATAACAGGACTTAAAGAAAACTCCACTCGTACGATGGGAGATTCTGTCTCAAATAACCTAAAGCCCAAAGCCGTCGGATTTAACACCCACTACTTGTACCTTTCAATTGACAATTTATCAGATAACTTCAAATTTCAGATTTGGCATCCGGGGCTTAGAGCAAACATTCACTGTTTGTTATCATGCTCTGCCGTGTTTTCTAGCTTTGCTTTGTCAAAGCGATTCATCTTAGATAGGGCACCAAATTGCAGCAGTAGTTTAGCAAGCTTGAAGTAAAAAGCGTGACCTATACAGCGGCTTCACCTGTATCTCTCTGTGACCTTTACTTGTTTACACTGTATCTAACTATTAATGTCAGCTTGTTTTTCCCCCTCGCTTCACCACTTTATCATTTATTCCGCAAATGCACCAGAACTCACAATCCAGTCTGGAACACCGATGTTGAAAAGCCAATGGACATTCAGGCAGTTTTAATCCCCCTTTCGCATCACAGACACTCATCCCCTCCCCATGCTGTCGGGCTGGGATTCCTCTGCTGACTTCATAGCAGATCCCTCTCAGTCCCATGAAGTCATGAATGGAGGGAAATAATCCAAACATCAGTCACAGTCACAGTCTGTCACAGTCAATATAAAGATCCATACCATTTAGACTGACTGGGACAATAGCAAAGGCAAGCTATAGCCACATATAAAAAGAATAAAATCTAAATGTAAATATACCAGATAGACATTGTTCATATGACCGTAAGAGTTTAGCTAAAGCCTTTAATTGAATTGCAACATCCGGGAAAGATGGACAAAATGGCCACCGTTTCCTTTGGTATAGTACTGAAGAATTACACACACAAAAGTGCATCCCAATGCAGAATGTTCTTTGTAATCCCTGTGGCAGTGCTACCACACTGTATTCTTACCTGTGTCTTTGAGCTCTTTTAAAGGCCTGCAGTTGGAACACAAGGGGCAGCTGTCAGTCTCCATCACTCCCATTCCTCTTCAAATCAACAGCATCTTGAAGTCGGAGTCGACACATTTTCAAAAAGGCTCAAACTAAAACTCTGCTCTGTGCAGTGTGGACAGACCACAGATAGTGCTTATCTGAGGTTTTCCACTCTCTCATGCACCAACCAGATTTATTGATTTCAGTCAGAAATGGTGAGAAAAATGCTTTAAAAGAAGTTATTTGGAGGTGAACACATGAAGACAGATTGAAACCTGAGGTGTGTGCAATCATCTCAGCAGAGGAGGCTTAAGGAAAGGTCTGGAGGTCTAACCTCAGCCCATCCTGCTGCCCCGGCCTTCTTTGAAGTTTTGAAATCAGCTGGACCCGGGACCTCTGAAAGCGGAGAGAGGGGCACCATAAGGGCTATATTCTGAGTGTAGGGGGAGACTTGAATCACACAGAGTGATTTTCTGGTGCCTCCGAGAGTTCACAGTAGCCAAACGAGACAATATCATCTGTAGGAAGGGCTACCGTTTTTCAGCTTGTCTGAATGGCGTTCACCATTATTTCTGTCGCCAGCATTGAACCTGGACGTGCTGTGGAGCCATTACCTGTCTGAATGCAGCTGTGGGGGTATTTTATATACTTGCATCACCAGGGGCCCCTGTCTTTACTCACAGTTCCCTTCTTTCAGAGTGGTGCAAAACATCAAGTAGACTATCAGCCCTGGTGACTTGTAAGTTCTATGGTCACATAATTTTTCTCAATTATTACCGGTTGCACATTCAATTATTGAAAGAGGATACAACTTAAAGCTCTTCTAGATGTATCTACATATGTCCCTCCTGTCTTCCCTCCCTCCAGTTATTGGCTTATTCATTTTGAAGGTCTAATCCAGGATTACAGTTATTAGAAATGGCATGTTATTTTCTTGACAATACTTATAAGCACTATAGAGTAAGCAAAAGAGTGTCGGATACCTCGGTGTCACAAAAGCACTTTTTGTACCAATAAGTGCTGAGGAATGGTAGATGTATTTAAAAAATATATATATATATATATATATATATCCATCTTTATTTAAAACTCTAAGCTGGAAAGAAGAGATCGGAGCTTGCGTGGGTTACCTATATAGGACATCACACAATCACTTATTTCATTTCAATTATTTTGAAAGTAACTATGATGTGTACTGAGAAGTCGGTTTTCTTTTGAAAGTACATATCTTCTGATTCAGAGTTCATTACTGTGTAAAAACCTCGGCTCCCTGAGAGATCTTGCTATTCATTATCAACGGATCAACTATGGCTCATCATATATTTACAGTCTTGGTTTTCATGTTTCCTGCTTTGGGAGGGAGTTCATCAATATTGATTAACTTATCCTTGACCATTCACATAGCATGAAATACATTTTATAGATGAGCCATAATTTTCCTCTAGCGGTAACATGAAAAATTTAAACTAATCTGATGAATATTCACAGTCATCTTACAAAGTATATGCATACGGGAGAACTTGGCAGGAAGAAAAAAACCCTAAGCCAAGTGAATATAAAGGCTAATGTGTGTTTCTGCACATCTTTTCCGTTTCGACTTCTTATGATGTTTCCTTTTTGTTTTTTTGCGTTCCATCCACCTCTGCATAAGGTTGAATGTTACCATATCCCTAGATGCACACTTGCTGCGTTTCCAAGAAAAGAGGCTCTCTAGCTGGGGGCGGGTCTGTTTCTCTCCTGGTCTCTCTAGATTTATATCGTCATCAGTTTAGGTTAGAGACTTTTGCATCATCAGCAACTTCGAAGTTGAAAATTATTAGACACATTTGATTGTTAAAAACGGGCACCATAGAGCTCTGCAAAGTAACCACATGTATTATTTTCAGGAAAGCATGTCAAGTGTCTTTCAGTATACTGACAGGGGTTCCAATAGTTTTCATACTATGACCCATTTGTGGACACTTCTAGAAAGCATACACAGCAATCAACAAGCCTCCATGTTTTGCTTTAATGCAGCGATCCTCTTTTCAGCCTTCACTTATGGGCTACTAATGCTCAGTGGACCAGAAAAAGCACGTCAGCATGTGTCAATTTAATATATTTAATACAATAACTCACTGAATTACTTGCATTGACTCAAATAGATTGACCCTGAATCAAACCGCTAATCAGTACGTTAAATTTAAATTAAAACAGAAAATAGTGATTTGTGAATGATCTCTGTCTTGTATTACATTGAAAACAATACAAACTGTGGATTTGAACCCACTGCAGAGCATCCGGCCTTGATCTTCAAAGCTCCATCTATGTCCGTGCCCCCCAACAATGTGGGGACTTTGGTTCGGAGCACACTGCATCAATCACCTCCTAAAAATCACAGGGAATTCTCATTCCTCTGACCACAGTACACATTTTCACTGTGCTGGGCTTGGAGAAGTTGACGATGCTTCTGGACATGGTTAACATGAGGCCTCCTTTTGGCAGAGTCAACTTTTAAATGGCATTTGTGGATGCAAATATGTATTGCCGTGGTTGACTAAGGTCTGCCAAAGCAATCCTCAGCCCATATGGTTATATCTTTTATAGATGAATGACAGTTCTCGATGCAGTGCCATCCGAGGGATTTGGAGAACATGGTTGTTAAGGTTGGGCATGTGCCCTTGTTCTCTACACACTGGAATTCCTCCAGATTCCTTGAATCTTTTTATTATTTCATGCTCCATAGAGGCTAAATTATCCAAATCCCTTGCTACAGTTCTTTGGGGAACATTGTTTTTAAATATTTTAATAATTTTCTCACATTTGTTTGGCAAACAGACGATCCTTGGCCCATCTTTACTCTCAAAGGATTAGGCCCTTCCCGGATGCTGCTTTCGCACTAAATCAAGATAACACCACCTGTTGACATCGCATTTTTCAAATCACATTAATTATTTTACCTCATTACTTAACCTAATCCCCGCCCGCATGTTTTATTTTAATTTAAACCCATTTTTTTTATATATGGTGCAGGCCTGAATTGTAGGAAAGGAAAGGCTGCTTTATTCAGTCATCATATTCTTGTGATGAGATTTGTCCTCTGCGTTTAACTCGTCCTATTATAGAGGAGCCGGGGCACCCGCTGTGCGTTGGGAGCATCTAGGGGTTCTGTGTCTTGCTCAAGGACACTTCAACACGCTGTCTGAGGGATCAAACAAGCGACCCTCCTACTACTGGATGAGTCGCTCTACCTCCTGAGTCATGAATGGAGGTTTGTTTAGCAATGAAATTAGGTTGACCAGACAAAACAAGAAACATCTTGTGTTCATATGGTCTGCAATGAAATACATGACAAAGTAAATCTAAAATCCTTTTAAAAATCCTGCTTTTTTTATTTACTCGCTGTCCCCCCTTTCTTAGAGTTGGTTTTGTATAGTAAAATAAACCATTTTAATTCTTTCTTTTACATTTCAATTCAATAATATTTATTAAATCACAGATTCAGTTTATTAGCTAAATCAGTTCGTCGATAGCTAAATGTGTACTTTTCCTGCCTCCTGAATAAATGTATTTGTTATGGCCATCATGAAACCCAAACCAAAGGGAGGGTTTATGGATGTGGTGAGGGAGGACATGGGGATGACTGATGTGACAGGGGAAGATGCAGAGGACAGGAAGAGATGGAGATTGATGATCAGCTATGGTGGCTCTTAACGGGAGCAGCTGAAGGTAGCAGTAGATCATAAAAGCTAAACATGAAACATGCGGTTCAATCCCTGGGCCCTGCAGAATGCATGTCGAAGTTTCCTTGAGCAAGACGCTGAACCCCTAACTGTTTAGGCCTTTCAGTGGAATGGCAGCCTGTCCCTGCCTTTCACCCCATGAGCACTGGGATAGGCTCCAGCGTGACCCTAACCCGATGTCGGATAAGCGGTTGATGATGGATGGAAGGAGGTATCATGAAGCCCAACTGGTTCCCTGCTGACCTATAGTATGAAAACCACTGCCTCAGAGCATCAAGAGGTGGAGAACCAACACACATAAAGTAGATGTACCTCACCACAGTTCAGAAAACAGCCTAATTAGGTCACGTTCAAGTAGCAGAGGGCTGAGCAGTGCCAATTCATTTACACTGCAATTCGCCACCAGAGACCATTTAAGGATTAAGGTAGGCTTTGAAAAGGAATGAGTCGAGGCCTTTCCCATGGCATGCGTGCGAGTCGGTAGCTGTGATGGAGACTGGCGTTCTTCCACTGTATTGGGGCCAGGGGAGAGAAAAGTCTTAAGTTGAACCTTTCACTTCAGTAGAGGGCACTGCTGGGTTTTAACTTCATGATGATGGAAGGGAAACATGAAACTGAAAGGGCAGTAGTGGCTACAGAGGGGAAGCAGGCCGGCTGGTATCTGGAGGGTTGCTGGCCCGATCCTCAGCTTCTCCATGCAGAAATGTCAAGATGTCCCTGGGCAAGACACCTGACCCCTAACTGCTCCTGATGAACTGGCCATCGCCTTGTGTGGTTGACACTGCCGCGCGCGCGTGTGTAAAGCAGCATTTGGGGGGAATAGTGGTTTGGGAATGCAGTCCATTTGTGATTTGATAGGTTAAATGCTGACACACTTTTGACAAAAGAATCTCCTCAATACACGCAGGTAATTGATTTGGTGTTCTCAACACTCATGTCCATTATACATCACTTTCAAAGCCTAAAATAAGCTTCAGTTCATGGAACTCCAGCATTGCAAACAAGCAGTGCAAATGGGTTATAGCCATGGCACTCAGGAGGTATCTATCATTGATATTCCTGTAGCCCTTGACTCTTCATATAAATGATCGAAACCCATAAGAAAAAAAACAACACTCAAGCTTAGAAGAAAAGCTGAGATTTTTGCTCATTGATTTTATTATTGTGATGAACACATTCTTATTTGAAGGGACTGAGAGAAGTGTACAGCACAAAGCACACCGTTTTGAATGTGCATGGATGATTGAAGTGTTGGATAGAAAAATAAAAATCAAATTGACCTGCTGGATCTGATGTGAATATTCCTCAAGGAGTCGCCAGCCACACAAGGGTCCTGCTCGGAGAGAGGCAATACTTCCGATTTGGAGCAAATAATCCTTTACCCAGAGAATGTGGAGAACATATCTATAAGCTCAGTAACTGTCATCAGACCCGAGTGGATTACATGGGTAAAGTGACACGTCATCAGCATACAATGATATTAAGTGCTGCTTTGGCCCCGTTTGAATGCCCTCAATGTTAAAATCTGGATGGAAGGCCTTCTCAAGTGGCTTTATTGCTAATGCAAAGAGTAAAGGTGATAGTGGAAAGCCCAATGAGGTGCCTCACTGAAGTGGAAAGACAGGAGATAGTTTGTCATTAGTAATTACATAGGCTCTCGGAGCAGCATAGAACACCTTTATTCATTTAAAGACGTTATCACCTAGTCCAAAGTTACAGAGGACATTAAATAGGTATGGACATTGTTTTTCTGCATCAAATGATACAACCAATACCTCGTCTTTTATTTTAGCATCACATTGATTCATATTTTATAACCACTTCATATTATTGCATGAACTATATCCTTTTATGAAATTAGTCTGTGCTGCAGACACTACGCATGATAATGCAACCTGTATATGCTCTACTTATTGATGGCCAATATTTTCCTGTCTAGTTTTAATAATGAGATTGGTTGAAAAGAGGAGCCCTATGAATGGTCTGCCTTTTTGTGAACCAATTAAATACAGGCCTCCATTGTTTAGATAACAAGTATGCCTTCTTCAAAAGATATGCCAACATAGCAATCAGTTGCTCTCGTAATCAATCTGAATTCCTTATAAAACTCTGCTGTTAGGACATCAGGCCCCAGGGCCCCATTTTGCCAATTTGCTGATTGCAGCAACCACTTCCTCTAGACTGAGGGGGCTATCTGACAGCTCTTTTCCCTCTGAAGATAGATCTGTTAAGTCAAAAATTGACAATTTAAAATCTCAGCATGTTTTGTTTGGGCATATTAGACTTGTGAAAACCTTCACAAAATGACTGAAAGACGGCGTTGATTTCTTTATTATGGAGCAAACTATTAGCAAGGTTATCTTTTATTACTAAAATAGTACATGATTGAGTTTTCTTCATGCACTAGATTTGCAAGGTATCTACTCGGCTTATTTCCATGCCTAGACATGATTAGTTTACAGATGAATAGTGGCTTTACAGCCTCCAATGTAAGAATGGTTTCGACAGCAGTTTGATTTGAATTAAGCTTTACCTTCAGGTTATTTGATTGATTCGCATCATTTTCCTTTTGTAAATCCAATAATTGGTTCCGAAGCTCCGAACATTTGAGTGTTTGAGTTTTTTCTCTGATGTACTGTCTATTAGATAGTGATCCCACATACATATACTTTAGATGTGTTCCTTAGCAGATGTGACTTCACCTCAGGGATTTTATTTTCACTAACGGAGTATTGCAGCTGTTCTGTAAAATGTTTCCTAAATGTGGGACGTTTTCAAACCTACTTTTAAGTCTCTGACGCACTCTTGCTTGACTGAGTTTGAGAGCTCTGGGAACACTGGTGCATGATCACAAATCATGTTGCCGTTACATTGTTTTATTTTCCGCATGACCAAGGCCAATGGAATTTGTTCTCAGTGGAACCCTATTCCTCTGTTCATCAGCCCAAATAGGATGTGTTAAACGCAGGATTAACTCACTTCCTTACATCTGCATTGAACCCTCCTATTGTACAGAAGCAGTGAGGGTAGTAGACATACCGCCACCTAATGAGCAAGAGATCATTTGTCATAATGATGCCTTTGGCGTAAACATTGTAAATTCTGCATGAGTTCATGTGAGGAGGAGGAGAACTCTTTGTCATCGGGGTGCATTATTCTCTAGGTGTCAAGTGCATTAGCTCACTATGACACTGCTAGGGACTGGCCTAGTTATGGGTCGGTTTGTAATTTGCTGTGATATTTATGAAGCTGGTGGAGAGACTTGATGTCTGCAGCCAATATTAAGGAAGCATGCAACCAATTGGAATGAAGAGAGAACATGTGTGTTTGGAGAGACAGCGAGGGATTTGGTGGAGCATAAATATTCATAAGTAATGTATATTCCATATATAGGCGGCCTTTGATCATAATGTATTGGCCCAATTTGTCTGGTTTAACCTCCACCTCGGGTAATGGGAGTGATTTGTGTATTAAAATTGCACAACCTCGACTGCTCTTAAAGGAGGCATGATAGACATGGGCAGTCCAATCTCTTTTCTATTTAAGATGTTCTGATTCAGTTAGATGTGTTTCCTGCAGCAGAGCTTTCTGAACTCTCTCGTTTAAGATGACATTTTCTTGCATTTAATGGGAGGTATTAAACACTTGACTGCAAAGAGACGTAAAACAACTGAATACAGCAAATCCTTATCCATATGTATGATGAAGAGCTAAGGTAACACTGCGACTTGGCGAAGTCATGCTAATGCTCTCATTGTGAACTAATAGGCGTAATACCCAGACAGGCAGCTAACAATAGTAACCTATGTTAAGTAAAAATGGTACAACCAATAGATTCGGCTTTGCCCAGTTTTACAACCAAGTGAGAATTTGAAACATGATGTCGTTCTTTGTCCTTTTGTGGAAGCGTCTCAGAGATGTCCATCCATTTAATATGGCAGAAATATCCCTTCAGCTAGCCAAGCTACATTAGCCTTTTAACAAGATTAGCATTACTCTCAGCATAGCAGGGCAAAAAGGCTCTCCAAATTTATAATTCTTGAGTCCACCCTTTGCAGTGAAATTTCAATGACTGTCAGGCAACCCCTGACCGAGAACACGATCAGTTGCAACGTGTAGGGTCAGGAGGCTTTACACGAGCTACCTCTATCCTGCTATGTTCACCTGCAGTTTCTCAAACAGGAGTGTCCTTTTTCTTTGGTTGTTATGGCATGTCATGAGTCAAATGTGTCATTTAAATGAATTTGTAGATGGAGAAACTACACATTTCTATACATTATTATAAATAATATCGTATCAGCTGGTCTGGGACACATCTAC
>OMLC01043306.1:0-11393 GCA_900302585.1 Regalecus glesne
CCCCCCCCCCCCCCCGCCCGCAGGGGGATCAAACCTGTGACGACTCCCTTGGAGCATGCCCTGCTACTGAGCTACGAGGGCGCAGACATAACCTCATGGTGGAAAGCAACAAAAGGCTGGTGAGAACAAAGTTTTTCAGAGAGGTCAAGTTGAGAGGTCAACCCCGCCACTGAGCGCTCCGTTTTCAATGCTGTTAATTGGTGTTAGCTTGGCTCACACAGGTTCCTGTGACACTGACGTCAGTGATGTGTCAGCAATCAGCGGGGGTCAGCCTCGGTTATATTGCTTCATGTAGGATATCCCATAATTGCCTAATCCTCTAGTTGGAGCGCATTCACGACTGAGACAAGGGACTACGAGGGCTGTTGCTGTGCCTGTGGAATCAGTGAGGATTTTATGAGCCTTCCAGTGTGTGTGCCCAATATTAGACACGCAGCCTTGTTGCCTAATTAGGGATCTGTCTGGGTGAATTGTGGGAGTTGTTCTGTCACCGCTCTGCGCTGCCCATGCTTGCTATACAAACGATGTGATTTATCGCACTCAGCGCTTAATGAAAAGGGCGCGCCAGTGGTTTGGATGACCTCCAACAGGTGTAAATACCAGACAGGCCAGGCAGGGTGACAGGGCAGAGGGGTTGGAGGTGGTGGGCTAGGGCTCATTTGCATGTTTGATCCCCAGAAAGCAGTCCGCCGCCTAGCCTCTCCTCCCTGCCTCCTCTTCTCCTCCTCCAGCTCTACACTTCCATCCATCCATCCATCCCATCCATCCATCCATCCGTCCATCCATTCATCCGTCCATCCATCTATTCATCCATCCATCCATCCGTCCATCAATCCATCCATCCATCCATCCATCCACCCATCCATCCATCCATCTATTCATCCATCCATTCACCCCTGGCCTCCATTAGTGGATTTGCTGCTAGGAGTTATGGAATAGATTTACATCACAGTGAAATAGCTGAGGCCATTGATATAAACTGAGTACATGCTTGCCAGTGTGCTAAATGTAAATTACCTGGCCTTTCTCCAGCTGCTAACCCTTAACCCATACTCCCAGATACCAAACAGGGCAGCGCTGGCTCAAAGAATGTGGGAAAGTAATCCGCTATTGAAATAGGACAGCTATCTTTCTACAAACATGTAGATCTTAAGTCGGCCAGTTCTCCAAAACCCACGAGACGGTCGACTTTTTGACATCATATTTTTACCTTCAGTCTTTGCCCCCTCGATGTCTCTCCCCCACAGACGTTATTCTGAGCAGGTGTGTGTGTGTGTCTGTGTGTGCGTTTGTGCGCACGTGCGTACACCAAAGTTTCCACTAAGGCAACCTAAATCTCAAATGTCTTTGATGCCTTCGAGATACCAAAAGCAGAGTTTACCTCTTGAGATAGGAAGATACATGGCGTGGGAGAGAAACGGAAAGGGGAAAAGAGAAAGAGATAGCTTACAAACTTGAAAACTACCTGGGTCATGGTGAGCAATGGGGTGTGAGGAAAGCCCTGGTGTGATCTACAATAAGGTCAACTAACAGACACAGACCCAGAATAAACAACGTTTTGCTTTATCCTTCATTTCATGGTCCCTTGAAATATCATGTCAGGTAGCAGGCGCATCCACGTTCCATTTAACAGTAGGCGGAGGTCATTGTATGTAAATTGATGCAGTTGAAATGATATGATAAGTGGCAAGGGCGATTCTGTTTGTGCCGCAGAGTCCACTTGCATCCATATGCATAGGTTTTGTGTGAGTGTACACGCGTGTACCCTTGACTGTGTTTATTTAAGTTGGGGGAAGCCCTGAGCTCATCGTTCATAAAGCCCCATATATGGTATTGTAAACACGGATTTTTTTTTTTGTAACACCCCCCCCCGGAACGTACGCACGAAAATGAATGAACACAGGAAGACACACTCAGGCAGGAAGTGGCAGCTGCTGCTGCCATGGCAACCTGCTGAATCCACAAGCAGTAAAGAGAGCCTCGCCTTTCTCACTGCTTTGACGTCATTTCTTGTACGTTCCCACTGAAAAAGCAGAAGCTTGCAGAAGACAGAGATTACACAGACGAAGTGAAAACTTTGAAATGCGTTAAGAAAATGATAGGAACGTCACAGTATTTCGACAGCAGTGTACTTTTTAAAAAAAGTGCCATTTTGAATGCAAGACCTCAGACGCGCACCGAGTACAGTGTCCTATAATTTGCGTTGTTTTATCATTTTAACGAAAGAGATCAACGGAGATTAGTATAAAAAATGTGCACAGCCTAAATGTCACATTAACAGAATGGTTACAATATATCCTTGAGCCACGGCACCATATTTACTGTCATATTCTCAGCTCTGCATACTGACACAGTTTCCATATTTTTATAACCAAGGCAGCCACTTACAAGTCAAAAACAGGCTACAGAACTTTACTAAAATTATGATGAAAATGGGAGTTTCCATATGGTAATTGCATAAAATCTTGTCGTTTGGCTTCAAATGAGAGAATATGATGATAAAATCAGGCAATTAAAACTAGTGGTCCTGGAAGGTGTTGAAGTTTTGGAAGTGGAGGAGCACAGTAGACACACTGTATGCATGCATGAATTAACACCTCACAGAAAATGCCAAAAGCACATGTCAGGCTGTTGGATTTTTAGATCATGGCTTTAATAAGTAATGGGAACTCTGCAGACCTCCATGCCCAACACATTTTATTTACTAGTTCTCAAGATCTGCATCTTGATGTTAAGGTATTTTATAAAGTGATGAACATTTAATTGGATGACAGCAGCTTTTTACTGAACCGCAACTTTGAGTGGTCGCTACACTAGAAAAGTGCTCTGTGAGAACAACTGCACTAACATAATACACAACATCATACACACCATAATAACATGCTTTAACCTCCACTGAATATGTCATCATCTGATGAACAGTTCCTTAAAACCCCCTCCGATTACAAACGTTTTCAGTGAATGTCAAGTTCAATGTTTTATTTATCAAATGCAAAACAACACAGTGTGTCAAGCATTATTTGCAATGATGTTTAGGCATCAGTTAAACCTGAATAAAACAACTAGAGAATAACAGGCTAACAGTTCAGGTTAACCCCCTCCAAATTATAAAACCATTAGGAAAATACAATTACAGTATTTGCAGCCCAGCATGTAAAAACAAATAATTAAGAGAAAAATACTAAAAGATGACACAAAGTATGTTAAAATTCGGTGTATCGATCCCTTGCCATGTGACGTAACACACTGACGTCATCAATGTGCACCACAGTCCAGCAAAACACAAGGCACTATACTGTTTAAATACGTGAACATCTTCCATAACCCTTTATTGGCGTTTTCCTTAACACTTCCAGTTAAATAAGTCGAAATGGAGCGAATTGCATTATCAGCGTACCAGTCTGGACTTGAAACAAAAGCTCAGCTCAACACTATACTGCGACGAGAAAATGGAAAATAACTTCCGGATCCGCTCATCCTTAAAGGCTGGTATGAAGATTTTGCGACATTGCTAAGCTGAACGAGGTGGGTCGTGACTTAGTGTCTTATCGATATGCCCACTATTTTAACGAAATAATCAGTAAACTCGTATAACTCATGTTGTTTTATTCGTGGTCAGGGTCATGTGTGTTAATTCTTCGGTATTGACAAGGAGATTTACTTCTGTTACGTAAAGTCGAGGTGAGTAGACCTACTTGGACCTAAATGATTGAGGTATGGTTCGCGGTAGGTGGGCATTGACTCTTGTAGTCAGATTTACAAGCATATGAGCAAATTTCCACGCTTCAGAACATAAGACAGTGAAAGCAGCAAACGTATAACACAGACATACAGCTGGTCTATTTGGATGTACCACTCAGTTTGAAAAGAGTACGTTATCTTCTATCTTGTCTTGAAGAAAACCTTTTAGCTCTGGCATTGGTCTTACATTATTCATCACCTTACGTTTCGACTGAGTCCAGTTTGTAGAAAATTTTAAGCTTAGAAAAAGAATCTTCTATTTTTCAGTAATAGAAAAAGTAAAGTCTGGACTTCTGTCTTGAATTTTATTGTAACTATTTTTGTGTTTTAGCTAGTATGTTGGCACTGGTTTCGGCGAAGAAGTGTAACAGCTAAACAAGCATAAACACATGGGCTCTTGCATGCCCCCTTCAGTGACGAAGAGGTATTGTCTAGATATATGCTCGATATCAAAGTAAGGCAATCACAAATGGGCTGGGCTCAAATAAAAGTTGATCCTTAACTGCACATTCAGTGGTAATGAGTACTATTCACAGAGGATTGGGGAATATTTGCAATCATAGCATTGTAAAAAGATGACAGATCAGGCCCCCACCCCTGTTCAAGGATGGCCCTTTAACATAAATGGCCTCTTTAACACCCCTTTCAAACCAGCATCCCTCCCTATCAGAGATATGAACATCCTCATCTTTGAAAGAGTATCCACTAGCCTGCAGGTGGGTGTAGTCTTCAGGGTCATGGCCTGACCTGTATGCTCTCCTATGTTGTACCATTCTCTTGGACAGCGTCTGATTGGTTTCACTGAAACCCCCTTATAGTCCATTATTGGACAAAAATAAATTTACCTCAGTGGGCTTTACAATAACCTAGCGTAAAGCTTTATTCATTTATTTCCTCTTTGTACATGCATACAATGAAAATTCTCTCTGCATTCAACCCATCCTATTGTATAGGAGTGGTGAGCAGCTGCAGTGCCTGGGGACCAATTCCAGTTCTTTTTCCTGTTGATTTGCTCAGGGGCACAGGCAGGAGTAATAAGCATAACACAGATTTCTTTTTGATGGTGGGAGGAAACCAGATTACCCGGTGGAAACCCATGCAGACACAGGGAGAACATGCAAACTCCACACAGAAAATAACTGGGATAGGATTCCAACCAGGACCTTCTTGCTGTGAGGCAACAGTGCTAACAGCTGCACCACTGTACCGCCCAGAGGGAGAGGGGCGGGTCCAGAGACTTAGAGATATACTTGTGTGTGTGTGTGTGTGTGTGTGAGTGTGCGCGAGTGCGCAGGCGCGCATTTTAGCTCAGTGTCTAGAGTCTATCTGTGCAAGAGTCCTATGGCTTGTGGGTATAAGCCATGCTTAAGTCTGTTGGTTTTGAGCCTGTATTCTCCAGTACCATTTGTAAGATGATGGTAGAATAAACAGTTTGTAGCTTAGGTGGCTTCAGTCCCCACTTATCTGCTGGCCTTTCTTCCTACACCTCTGGGTGTAGTAGTCCGGCATGACTGGAAGCTCAGCCCAGATCATGTGCAGTCATGGTGGTGTGCAGTCCTGGTAATGTTGGCATGCTTAAGGAAAATATTCAACAAATAGATGGCCACAGGTTGTGCAAAAGCCCCCAAACTGATCATTTACTGTCATAAATCAGGGAAGATATTAACAAATAATTGAAAGGAATCTGTTCATCTGGACACAATATTTAGTAGGAGAAACGTTTAATCATTCAACTATGTGACTCATTCAGTCTCAACTGACAGCAGGTATCCCCACCCTCATAAACAATACACTCATGAACACTGACTATGTGTACTTTTCACAGAGGATTGGTGAAAAGCACACATGGCCCATTGGAACTCTAGCTAATGGTTACGCCAATTTGCATCTGAAACCATCGTTGGTTTCGGTCATTATTCAGATTGTATTATTTATAAGGGTGAGGTTGCCTGTGGTCAGTTTAAAGTGATGTCACCTCTACGAGTGATGAAACATTTCTCTCAATAAAACGTGTCTAGATGAACTGATTCACCTTTTTGTGATTTTCCCTGCTGGATTATTAAGGATGCATAAGGACATTGATGGTATAACTCAATGTAGGGTCGCAGATATCTCTCTGACCTCAAGTCCATTTACATTTTGCGTTTTCACTCATTACCAAAATAAAATCTCTGTCAAATCATTCAGCCTCACAACTCATTATGCAGCCTCAAACATGCTAATTAGGCTTTGCTTCTTAATGCTGATGAGCCTGTGCCTGCTGGTGTGAATTAGGACCAAGGATTTAAGGTGGGGCGGTTTAGATTTTGTTTAGCCCTCAAGGCTAAATCCATAGACCATGAACCTCTTACAAGTCCGTTTTAAAGGTGGTGGTGTGAAGGGGTTGGTGGGGAGATTAGGTTTTGAACCTTGGGGGTTGGGGGAGGGGTCATGGTGAATAAGGCACGTGCAGAAGGATGGAGGGCTTGTAGGGGCTATCAGGATATGTGTGTGGGCATGCATGATGGTGGAACGGGGGAGTTAGCCCCGCACCACCCACACTGAGCCTCTGTGTGTATGTGTGTTGAGGGGGGTGCCTTGGCTTGAATTACACGCGCACAAACACGCGTTCATTTTGCCAACTTGCCCCTCACCCAGAAACATCTGCACGTCTGCTTATTTGCCCCTTGTAATCATCGAGACAGATTTGTTCTCCATCCTACATCCGTCTTGCCCTGCTTCTCACCCCCACCCTTCCCTCTCTGTTTCTCCTACAGCATGTTGAAAGACGAGGGACAGGTGCTAGTGCCTCATGGGTTTTCAGCCTCCATGGACAGCCTTCCACTCATTAGGCCCCTATCCCGCCCCACACGCACATGCACTCACGAGCACATGCAGACGTGCACACTCATCTAAACACACACATGCATAGACACGTACACACATGCATGTGCGGTCCCACACTAGCATGGTCATACCGTGGGATTGAAACTCAAGACGGTCTCTCCTTGTCTGCCAAATGATATTATTTATGATCATGAATTCCTCAGAAGAGCCATACGCTGAAACATCTGTGTCTGTGGCATTCAGGGGGTGTCAGCAACTGCCCTGCCAAACTGGATTGTCATTGGAGCCATTTCAATCCATCTGTTAGACCACTGGTAGTCAAAGGGCTGGGCCTGCAGTCTTATGCAGGATCATAAATATTTGACTTTTATATGTTTGGCATCCTGTCCAGGGTGTTGCCCCCCTTGGGGTGTTGCCCAATGAGCACGGTGATAGGCTCCAGCATACTCCACAACCCAACTTTGGATAAGTGTGATGATGGATGGATGGATGGATGGATGGATGGATGGATAGATGTTTGGCCCATGGTATGTGTTGATAATAAGAACAATACTCTCTGAAGTACATGGATCTTGGAAGACCCCAGATCCCCTGAGACACACCCAGCCAAACTTCAGTTACAAAGCAACATCAGAGGCATATTTTCATGATAACACACTCGTGTACATAGAATAAATGAAGTCATTATGGGCTTGCACGCACAATCAGAAACCCCACCACAGTGAAATTCACCATCACGCTGAACCCAGAGGGACCACTGATACTGCCCTTACTCTGTCAGAGGCTGGTATCAATCTAAATGTCTGATCATGACTTAAATTATATGAACATTTTGATGAAGGCATCATATTTCCCCTATTGTGTCAGTGATGTGTTGGCTTTAGCAAAGGGACCGAGTGACATCAATGAGCCCATCCAGGCTGGGTGTGATCCAATCATCTATGGTGGGATCAGTGGATCAGCCGAGACCCTCCCGCTGTGCTGGCCATCCCCCTAACAGTGTGTGGCTTCTGGTACAACAGTGTGTGTGTGTGTTAGTGTGTGTGGGGCGGGGGGTTCAGTGATCAATAAGGATTTTGTCTGTTTGACTATCTGTGTGTGGGTGTCTGCATGTCTGTGGTGGTCTTGGCGTCCCAGGTTTTAGTTTACCAGTCTATCAATGTGTGTGTGCGTGCCTTTCCATCTGTGTGTGTGTGTTTGTGTGTGTGTGTGTGTGTGTGTGTTTAAGAGAACTGGAGAGAGGTTTGGGGGTGGGATGGGGGAAAGGCTCTTTAGATCCGTGCTTTGGTTGTGACTGATGGGGTGGCGGGCCTCTGCGTGTGAGGGCCCAGGGGACCAGGTCTGTATTGGCAGACTCTGTAGAGAGGCTTTCTGTTCCCCCATCGATCCCAACATGTCAATTAGACGGACTCAAATAAATGTGCCCTTAACCTCAGCAGGCCAGCCGTACGCGGAGCCTCCCATGTAAACGACACCAACACATCAGCCTCCGTGTCACCGGAGCCGGGGCCGATACGAGCCGGGGCCTTATGCATGCGCGCGGGCCTGAATTGACCGAGAGCTTTTTCCGCCTAACGGATTGTTTTTCACTTTGACCCTGGCCTCTTGCTCGGTAGTCTGTTGTAGTCAGTTGACGCTTGTGAGACTTGTTCCAGACAGACATGGTGAAGGTGTATTAACGTTTACAGCACTGACTTTCCCTCCGGTTTCATCTGAAAAAGTAAATATCCTTTTCTGTTCTCGCAGAAAGAAATGAAAGCAGGCCTCTCTGGTGCTGCTTTTGTTGTCAGGGAAAAAACGTCAGATAACATGAAACCATGTTTTTTGCAGAATAGAGCAGTGTTACCGGGGGTAACACAATGCCATAGAAAGACACAAAACTCCTCCTTCTGCCATCATATCTGGTAAAATAAAGTACTTCTGTCTACTATGAGTGTGGGACTATTGCTGAATGTAAGGAAGGTAGAAATAGTTATATTGATGGTTTAAAATAGAGCTAGCTTAGATATTAGGACTTTGTGATGTAATGATACTGGAACAACATGGCCTGGCACAGGATGTGTTGGGTCTCCTGTTTGGCTTCTGTTGTTTTGTTCATTTTTGTTTCTTGGTATTTTTCTTTTTTTTCTCTTTTGTTTTGAAAGTATTGTTTTTGTATGATTGGATTGATGATGTATATAACTAATAGCAATGTGAAATATGCAGGGAGAACTAAAAAAAAACAAATGGAGACAACAGTGAACACATATCAAAAACTCTGTGACAAGATAAGTGATAACTGGTCCATGTTGAAAAATGAGGAGGACTAGAAAAGTTCTTTACTTCATCCTACACCCTCTTCAAGCATGAGCCAGCTATCATTTGGGTTGTTGCAGT
This sequence comes from Regalecus glesne, assembly GCA_900302585.1. Lineage (NCBI taxonomy): Eukaryota > Metazoa > Chordata > Actinopteri > Lampriformes > Regalecidae > Regalecus > Regalecus glesne. Next base: position 8,944 of record OMLC01043306.1, read on the forward strand.
GATTTTAACATGTTCAAAATAAAATCAATCAATCAATTCTGTAATACTGATGCTTGTTGGCTGCATCTAAAAAAATGGTGCCAATCCATTAGAGTCGGGTTCGATTATCGCAGACATCATGAGAGATGCTCAGCCAACGATGTCGAACCATCCACATTAGACGCAGCACTGTTATGATAAGTGTGTGTGTGTGTGAAGCAAACATATGGCTGCCACTGTCAGGATCCATACACACAGACACACGCACCCGCGTTCACACGGAAAACCAAGATGAGACTATAAAATTGACCGTGTCCAAACAAGCTCACTGTTATGGAGACAAATGTGAGGGTGAAGTCTCTTGGAGATAATGATGGGGAGAAGTGGGTGACCGCCGGACTAGAGGTGATAAACTGATACTACCTTTCTTTCTCACTCTCACTCCATCACCATGTTACCCTCTGCTCCCCTCTTGCCCCTATCTGCTCCAACATTCACTCTTCTCCACCTCCACACCGCCGGCTAGACCCCACTCTTCACGCCATCCTGTCCAGATCAGACACCACTCCAAGATGACTCCTCTTCCTACTCCACCTCCCCCCATCACACACATACACACGCACACACGCACAGACACACCTCCTGTAGTGATCATTAGGATTTACTGTGCACTCGTCCACAGATCGGAGCCGGTCGCACACGCCCTCTGGGTCGATCCAGGTCGAATTCAATTTGTAAGATATTATGTATTGATCTCTGTGCTCTGTTCTGGCCCCCCACCATCCCAGATGGGCGCTCCTTGACCCACACGCACGACTCCTCGGATCATCATCATCACAGAAGTGTGACAGTCTTAGCCACTATTAGGGTCAGCGGCCTTAGGCCTTTTATCCATGGGCTGTCTATACATCTGCTGCACATGTGCTCATATGGCGTGGTGACGTAGTGAGGGGGCGATGAGGTCTCTGAGAAGCTTTGGGTGTTGACAGAACAATTGTAGAACAAGAAATGTTGTGTGATGTTTTCAGTAGAATAAATCTTTTTCACTCTCTCTCTCATGTACAGATTTAGAAATGCCTTTTCCCCGTCTTCTACCCTTGCTGACAGTATATATTACTTTATTTTCAGCCTATTGGGGTTATGAAGATACAGCCAGACCTCAACAACGCTTCCACCCTACCGCCAACGAGTGCCATTTAGCCCAACCGACAGGCCCTGAATCTCCTAGATCAATACTCCTCCCCAAGGCTCTCCATCAAACCCACAAGTAAATAATTCAAATGAGGTAGTTAAGGCATTTGGAATATAAAATGTATTAAAAAAGATCCTCATTGGGATGTGGATATATGCTGTTACGAGCAAACCACTCATGTTGGTCTCCTGGAACTGTGGTGAAGAGGAAGGGGCTGCTGAGGTTGGTGGTGGGGCCCTATATATTTGTGGGTTGAATCAATGATTTGCTCGCTAGGATGAATTGAGATTTGAAAAGCTTTTATGACTTTCCTATTACGTTAACATCAAATATTCAGGAGCTTCGAATCATTTCGCCATTAAGCAAATTTACATTTTATGGCACTGTCAAAACCATATAGCAACCACTTTCCTCCCTATACCTACCGTGCATGTGTCACACACCGGTACCGCTTTAGACCCACGGGTTCCCATTCAACAAATGAGGTTGACTTATAAACACATGAGGAGAAGGTCTCACATGGTCGGCAGGGATAAGAATAATGAAGAAATAAGGTCACATCTCCCACAGAGGAGCCCGCTCCACCGAGGTGAGCGATGACTATGACATTTTACTAACCAGGGCAACTCCCTTGAAAATTCTTCAGGGGCACATTGCACATTATTGCATCACAGTGGTGATCATGTTCCAAGCATATTGTGGTCCTGTTTTCTCTGCAGCGCCTTATAATAACTGGTATAAAATGTTATCCTTTAGCTTTTCGTAGAGATACAAGCCACGTGAAACACATCTGAATTCACTTGCACCATGTTAATTGCCCCAACCAAGCCCTCAAAGTAGATATACAAGCTGAACAAATCCAAGAAATCTTTAGAAACAAATATGACATAAATATTTATTCCTGCCGCAAGCCATAGGCTATACACATATGTAAATACTTTGTCTCTGACATAGAACATGTGGGACTGTGTATGTGCATGTACATGTCTACTTATGTAGGTAGCCATGCATCCAATTGTGTGTGTGTGAGAGAGAGAGCGAAAGACCGAAAGGAAGAGGGGGGTTAAGTTTCTTTCTTAAGATGTGATGGAGGAGTGGGGTTCCCCTTTTTTAACCCATCATTTCCTATCCTAGCAGAGAAGCATGAACGAGCCCAAAACATAAAAACAGCTCAGTGAGTTAACCCCATCACTACCTTGTGTTGAACCCCCGGCTCTGAACAGGCATTGGTCTTTTACACAAGTCTGCATGGAATTATTATACACACACATACACGTGT
>OMLC01043308.1:0-10775 GCA_900302585.1 Regalecus glesne
GGAGAATGAAGCAGAGTACTTTCCCTTCACTTAACCAAGAGGCCTGGACGACCCAGAGGGGGACACTAGTGAACCCAGAATACTTTATCCAACCTAACCCTTATACCCATGTGAGGCTTAGCCAATTATGACCCACTAACTATGGACCTCTGGCTGTGGTTGGAGACGGTGCAGCCGGGATTCAAACACCCGACTGATGACGCAGAGATGTACTGAACATAGGTGTCTTACCCCCTACACCACCGGAGGCCCCTGAATGTATGTTTTCACTTGATCTGGTCCCATTCCAGAGGAGGTAACAATCACACCTTGTTTACTGACATGCCACATGTCCCTTCTAGACAGTCTCCGATGCCCAAATAAAACCAAAGCATATGTAACAGGCTTTACCTACCAACCGTAGTAATGGCTGCTCCAGATGAGGGGTTTCTGGTTGGACGAGTTCTTGGACTGTGTGGTACAGGAGAGAGACAATAGCGTCACAATGTGCTGGCACTGCCCCGCCTCTATTCTCCTTTCGTCTTGATGAAGATCACAAGCCTGGCATCAGTATCATGGATACATGGATGCAACTCGAGGCGAACCCTAGCTTCTGAATAACATACCTGGCTTGTTCATGGACACGTCCCTCTTGTTGCATGATAGTGAGCTGCTGGGGGAAGATGATGGTGGGCACAGTCATAGTGACTCTCTGAGTTTCACCCATTGGACCCTGTGGATGGGGTTGAAAAAGGAGAAAATGGAGAGAGGGTTTGGGAATAAAATGAGCTCAGCAGGGATGCATTCTTTACTTATATCTTACTTTTGTGATAACTTCAATGGAGCATTGAAAAGCGATTCCTAACCGGGGAACTGTTTTGTGACTATGAAATGCTCGTTTCAGCACTTTGTCAGAGATGAGACCTTTATGAGATGCGTCTGTCAGGCACCCCCGTCAGAACTTTATCCTACAGCATGCTAACACAAGGTACCGTTGCCTTGTACCATACCCAAGCATAGCGGCCACTCTTCCGCCGGCCTGCACCGACATTGCAGTTTTTTGACCCAGTGGCCTCCTGCAGGGAAACTGATGCTGATCCTCCATCATCCTCCAGCTCTGCCTCTATCCTACAGGCTGGGTCAGTTGGGATCAGGACTTCCTCAAAGTGCTCCATCCACTGCCTGATTACCTCCTCAGTTGAGTTCAACAGCGTCCCGTCCTTACTATGCACACCTCGGACGATTCCCCGTTCTCCCCGTCCTGAGATGCCGGACGGTTTTCCAGAAGAACTTTTGTGCCAACTGAAAGTCCTTCTCCATGGCTTCTCAGAACTCCTCCCACACCCGCTGCTTTTGCCCCCGTCACAACTGAGGCTGCCGCCCTACAGGCTCGCTGGTAGCTTACGACTGAGTCTGGAGTTTCCCGGGATAACTGATCCTGGATGCCCTCCTTCTTCTGTCGAATGCCTTCCCTGACCACTCTGTCCACCAGGCTGTCTGAGAGCCACGGCCCTGTGATGCACCTACGACCTTGAGACTATAGCTCACAGCCACAGCATCCTCATGTCTAAACATGGTGTTTGTTATGGACCATCCATGACTAGCTCAGAAGTCCAATGCAGGACTCCCATGCAGGGTCTCCGGGAAGGCCGAATACTACAGACTGCTGTTCAGTGCATAGACACAGACAACAATTACAGCCCCCCCCATAATCCTCAAATTCTGGATAAGAATTAAGTCCAACTCGTGTAGGAGTTTGATTCCAAAGCCGATGCTGGGGGTACAGGTGAGCCCCACCAGATCTGGTGGTACCGTTCCACCACCCGCACAAGCTCCGCCTCCTTAGCCCCGAGGGAGGTGACATGCAACATACCCAAACCCACCCTCTGCGCCCTGGGTCTGGTCCGTTGAGACCTCCTGCCTTCACTGCTGCCTGTCTGGCAGCGCACCTGACCCCGCCGGTTCTATAGATGGAGGGTCCACGGGATGGTTGGCCAAGCGGTTCTTTAAAAAAAATACATATATAACATGTCCAGCATGTCTGACTTGTGCAGTTCTTCTGCACAGCAGTTAGTCTAAATCTTGGCTCCTCAGGTCTGCACAGACTTGGGATTTTGCTGACAAGCATACCTTGTAAATGCCTCGGCGTGCCAGTTTCAGAGCGAACACTGTTTTTGTTGGATATCAGGGAAAGGCTCACTAAAGAGCTCCAAAGCTGTATTGATGGATCGTCTCTAAAAGACTGCAAAGCAAAAATAAAACACACGTATAACAGACCCCCCCTCCCCCCGCGTCTCCTCCTCGGAGGGTAAAGGCCCAAAAGAGACTATTTTGCAATTTGCATGGAAAGTATAAGGAGGAATGTATGCACAGGCTTTATTTAGCATGCTTTGAGTGCACCCGGATATGAGAAGCAATGCCTGTGGACTGTACGTGGACCTCGTATACACGTCTTTTCCTTTTTATCAACAGTGAAAGTGAGAAGGGGCTCACTGATATTGACCACCGGTCCCCTCTTGTGTCGTCTTTATGTCAGAGCCCAATCAATCAAACATCCCCAATACGATCTTTGAGTCTACCACGTCAGCCAAGACGCCGCAGCAGACCAATAAAAACAGACACCTCATGGTAGAAATAGACCGTCCGGAAATCAATGCAAAATGCTTCAAATATCCTCACATCAAATATAGGCTCTGAGTTCTAAAATGAATAAATAAAATGCTTTAAAATGAGAGGCAGTGCTGTTCCCGCTCCATGTTAAACCACCGAGCACACACGGAGGCCGACCCGCATCCAACACCGGCTCTCCAAGAGCTTCTCCGAGAACTTACTTGTAGTCGAGAATGCTGATGAGAAGATCTCTGACAGTATTGCCTTGTTAGTCTTATGATGAAGATTAGATAGCTGAGCTCTGGTTCGCCTACATTCCACAGAGATTACTTATCTTAGACTGTGTTTATGACAGACCATGGCGGAAGACAGTTTATTTAAGGAGAAATAACTCAGCTGAGCTGGTCAGGCAGCCCATCTACTTAACATGAGGGCATCTGCACAATCTGACGTCTTCCATAAGTGGATCCAACAGCACATCCTGAATTCAGAGCCGCTCACTAAAAACAACCCCACACTTCAGCTCCAGCGAGCTGCTCCTAGCGGTGTCTCACAATTATAGTTTCGCCGAGAATTGAAAGGTCAGGCCAGCCCCTCTTACATTTCTCCACAGAGAATGGTGAAACAACAATCACACCAAAAAAAAAAGTCAATCAGTTCATTTGGATACAAAGTCGTTCGGTTGAGTTACTTTTTTTTATACTCCCTCTCAAATGTAAACTTTGTTTCCAGCTGAACTGATTCACCTTTTATGTGATTCCCTACCTGGAGTATGGGATGCCTTAAGATGTAAAGCTACAGTCTCCTCGGCTCACGGTGTTAGATAACAAACGCGTCTGAGCCTCTCTTTTCGACTAACATGGCCCTCTGAGATAACCATTAAAAAAACCCTCGTAATAAAAGGAACTACAGTTAAAAAAAAGCATGTGACTTGAATGATAGAGGAAAGAACATCAGAGCAATTAATCTAATATACACGCCCCCTGAATAGACAGGGCTTTCTTCAAAAGGACAGAAATAGCAATCTGAAAGAAAGCATTCCTTTACAACATTCGGAGGAATTCTTGAACTGAGGAAAAGGGGATTAGTCACTGACAAATGTTTCCAACTCATCTGCCCCTTGCAAAAGAACAAACACAGCATGCAGGCCACTAGCATCAGAAATCTATTTCCACTGGCAAAATATCCACCGAGTATGTCGGTGTATCCCAAGTATGCAGACCACCTCGATGTAAAAAAAAAGAAAAGAAAAGAAAGAAAATAAAAGGATTCTAATTTATAACCAAGAGTGAAGGAGAAGAGTACTCACAGTACTGGGTGAGCTGGAAGAACTGTCCAACTCCTCAGGAGAATCCTCTTCCTCCTCAGGGAGTGTGGGCATGGCAAGACGCAGTAAGAGTTGGGAACGGGTGCGGGGGAGTTTAACAGATGTACGGGGAGGATCCTTGGACTCCTCCTTAGAATTATGGTTGCCTAGATCAGAGAGAGATCCTGGAGAGAAGTGTCCCTCCCCTACCTGGAGAAACAAGCCACACATTGGCAAATATACATGTATACGGACACATTCATGCATCCAGGCATGCACACACAAAAACACGGAGCAAAATGCAATGCTGTCAGACTCTAAATCCACAGGACACCATAGCAGATGATGTGAGCATGGTGACTGATCAGCAACTAAGAAGAATCCTGACAAAGCACAGACTGAGTGAGCACAGTCTTACTATTGAGAAGGGGAGACACAGGCAAACCTGTCTGGCTACAGAACAAAGGCTGTGCTCTCACTGCACCCTCAGGGAGCCTGAGACAGAGCCACACTTTCTCACCACATGCGAATGATACAGACACACTAGAGAGACATGTTTCAAACTATTAGAACAAATAAGAAAACGTTTTGATAAATTATTGGATGAGGAAAAACTACCAGTCCTGCTAGGGGAGGACCCAGGGGGATGTAAAATAGCAAATGGACTTGTTCTTATACAGTACTTCTCTTTTCTAATGACCACTCAAAGCACTTTACAATAAATGCTCACATTTACTGAGCTACACAGCAGGAAATGAACCCCTAACGTCTGAGTCCCAGGCGTGCCCTTGACCAACTGAGCCTCCATGGCTCTAACAGCAGCCTGTATTGCTGCCGGCCATAAAGTGGCAGACAGTGAATGACAGTCAGCTGGTACATTATTATATTTGATGATAGATTATTTTTTTGTTTGATATTCTGTTTTTTGCTGTACTATATTTGATGTAATATGTTTTTTTTACTGTGTGTTTTCAAGTTCAGGATTAGCTATTCAGTGTTTACATGCTTGCTTTGGTAATATGCACCACTGTTATCTCATGCCAATAAAGCCATTTGAATTGAATTGAAAAGAGGATTGGACCAAAGATAGACCCCTGGGGGACTCCCCCTAGTCAATACAGTAGTATTTATTTCAATGTCTTGGCTACATTCTCGGCCCGATTACTTTTCATTACCTCTTATCTCTACCTGTATTTAGTCAATCCTGAATATATCTAAAGATTGTTGATGAAGCTGGAGTTGAATCCCATGCACAAGACAACCTACATTGGCCTACACGGCAGCAGAGCAGGTACCAGGGCCAGCCTCCCTGTAGCCATCGCTCTGGGTCACTGAAGACATATTTGGACTGAAGACACTGCTTCAGAAGCAGACAGCCATAGCCAGTATTATGGGTGGTCCCATTGCTACGGGTGGGGTCATCCTTTCATTTCAAACGGACCATCTCCACTGCCCCATCAACAGGTATGCACATGCAGAGAGAGGTAGCCTCATAAGAGACCATTGTTTCATCCACCTCCATGATGACGTCCCTCCCCTCATCCACACAGTCCATGGTGTTCTGAACACCGTGTGCACTACAGTCTACCAGCAGGTGATAGATGCTGTCAGTCCATGAGATGATCATAAATATAATAGGCTGTCAAGGTACATTATGTTTATGAATCCTAGATAAATCCTACAGACTAGGTGTAGCTTCTCCTGGGTATAATCCATATTACAGAATTCCAACAGCATTGTCCTTTTCAAACAGCCTCAGACAATCTATCCCCTTTTTTCCCCTAAACACTGCCTGGACCCCGTTTCAGGGGTTCCTAAGTATTCATGTCTCCGAGTAACATCATAACTTTCCCATGATAGTCGGTCTGGTTTGATAGAGGAGTGCAGCTGCTTTTTTTCCACTGGAAGGAAAGCTACGTTTTTTTGTCCTTATTTGAGTCATGAGTGCATTTCTCCCATCTCTGGTGAGGATGTCCAACATCACCATCACCGTGAACATCATGGTTTGAACCAGGAATCAAAGAGGGTGTCCATGTGAACTGGAAACGACCATCCCTGAATGAGGGCTGGGGGTGTCAGAGTACCTCTGTCTCCATCTTACAATGCTGTGATTGCAACTATTCTCCAATCCTCTGTAAATAGTATATACTAGCCTTGAAACGCCAGTCAATGGCCACTTTGCATATGAAACCATCCTTTGTGATCAGTCCTGGATCACATGGATCATGGATCAGTTATGGATTAGGGTCGGGGAGCAACTACGGTATATCGGGACCAAGGAAGTCACTTGTATGAGTGATGGATGTCATCCAGGTGAACTGATGCAACATTTCGGGGATTTCCTCACCTGGATTGCTGGACATGTATAAAGACATGCTGTGAAACTCACTTCATAAATTCTAATTCAAATTCCAAAAAATGGCTAATAAATCCATTTTTTTGAGTTTCAATTGTACTAATTCATAGCATACTGAGAGCTTACTTGTCATCCGATATGGACATTAAATGATTGCATTTCTGCAGCTACTTCCTAGTCCGAGGCCACAAAGTGCTGTACATTAAAACGCCTGCATCATATGAGAGCATGGCTGTCATGTGATGCAGGGTCTGATCCCCAGTAGGAATCACAGCCTGACTGTTGGGCGGTATTGGTGCGATCCTCGGGGTATGTGTTCTCAGAACACAGTCAGCTCTCGTGGATGCTAGTTGTGGGTAATGTCTCAAAGAAGTGGTCATCCATTTGACATGTTCAGTTAAGGTGCATCAGCAGCAGCAGCACTCCACAAAATCAATTAGAGGAAATGATCATCGTCTTAATTGGACTGGTTTCAGGAACTGAGTTGATTCATCGGTTATTCCTTGAGTCATATCACACAAAAAAAGTTGAATTGGTTCAACTGGATCAGAAGTTTATTCACTCAAACAGCTGACGTCTTCAGTCGGCTCAGACTGAGGATTCAGAGACATTCAGGACAACTTACAAGGACATGGCCGCCGGCTTCTTCGAGCAGTGCATGAAGGGCATGGTTCCCAGAACAGCAATATGAACCATTCCTGACCCAAAGCCACAGATCCACAGAATTCTAACCAGAATCAGTTTACTGGCCGTGGAAGTTTTCACACACATGGAATGTGACTCCAGTTTCCTGGCTTTCAGAGGTACACACACACACACACACACACACACACACACACACACACACACACACACACAAGGACTCACTATTCAGGTGAGTCCTGCCATCTTCGGTGGGTTGGGGGAGTGGGCTGGTATTTCTCATACAGTGTCAAACTGGTTTCACTCTCATCCGACTAATTGATATTTGGATGTCTGTGTTATAGCCCGACAGCGACTAAAAAGGGAGACAGTCACGAGGTGGTGGCAAGAAGAACCGGATGAATTTAACCCAAACCACAAATAACACAGGAGACCATGTCAGGCGGCTGAAGGTGACGTCTCCCAAGGAGCCAAGCAGCCCGCGGACTGCCCACAGACGCCACTATTTAAAGGGGATGAGCCCAGACTGGCCCCCGGTGTGGCTTGTTACCCCTAATGACCTTCCTACCTGCAGAAAAAGAAGAGGAAAAAGCCAAAGGGAGAGCTAGTGCAGAGGGAGGGGCCCTCACCCCCCCCCACACACACACTCATGATAATGAGGGTCCCACCAGGAGTCCCAGTACAAGCCATCATAACAATACATAATTCTGCGACCATCTTGCAAATCTGCTCACCCTTCCTGCAGTGACACCTGATCATCCCATCACTCTCTACCCTGCACCCGGCAACCGCGTTGCCTGGAGACGTGCAGAAGGAGAAAGATGGGAGACCCGAAAACACAGAGCAGGGGACGGTTTGAGAGCCAGATAGGAGAGTAGATGGGGGATATAAAAGGGGATAGAATTTACATTTATATAAAGGTCATTTGACAAATCACAGCCAGAAAATAATTACTCCCAGATTCTGAACATGGTAAAGGTCCCACTCGATCAGCTACGAGATACTCAAACGGCTGCAGGGTCCCCGGGATGGGAGACAGAGGAGCGCGTTGATGGCCGGGTTTCCCTGGCGTTTGCCGTGTGTGACATGTTTCAATACAGCTAGACACATCCTCCTCCACCCGAGGCCAAAAGAAATACCAACGGGCCCTCAGATGCCCCAGCTGATCATGCAAAAATTCTCAGCACCTCCTCCCTACATTTGGATGGGGCGACTTGATAAACAGGATTACCCCGGATAAAATTCTCCGTGTGGCGGCCATTTTCTCACCAACCTACAAACCCCCGGTGAAGTAGGCGAACGACTGAAACGAGCTGTTAACTCTCTGGCGAACGCCACGTGCCTCCGAGTACCAGATTTCTCCGTTGACCAGAACCTCTGGCGTTAACGCCTCAGGCCCTGACTCGTCTGCCTTCAGCACCGCAGATTTGACTGACAATTAAACTTTACTTACAGCCACAACACGGACGCTTCCTGTGCCTCACCTGTCACTATCCCCGGCAGCAGTACCGTCCAGTCTGCAACTGGACCGACAGCGGGTTTTGGGATTTGTAATCAACTCAAATGTTGGCTAATTCCCGCCGGATGAGGAATCAGCACTGGTTGATGATGGTTATGGAGCTGTGGCTGTTCTCCTCTCTTTGAATGGCTTATCCACCGTTTGGGTGGATCAGCCCCACACCGTCTAATGTGGGGTTTCTTCCCTTCAACCGGCCACGATGTCGGGGGGGAAGCTTGATGTACCGTGTCCTGGTGACTCCTAGTCATCAGTCATGCTGCCTGCAGACGGCTTAGATTGAAGCTGTCACCTGGATGAGTGATGCAACCTCTTCAATGCTGCATCCAGATGAACTGACTCAATGGTTTTTGTGATTTCCTCACCCAGATCATCGAGCATGCGTAAAGCCACCTCTCTTTTCTCCTCTTCCTCCTCCTCTTCCTCCTCAGTCTACAGTAGGGGGCCTCCGTACGTTCATGAGATTTGAATATGATCGGTTATTGTTTATTCTAGTTAAATCGAGCTCACGTCTCGGCGATTAGCAAGTTATCAAAAGTCTGTTGGCCAACGGAGGCCATAAAAGGTTTGGGGTATTCATTGAACCTTTAAAAAGTTATTTATAGAACATTTTGTAATCAACAAAGAACCCAAAGTATTCCTTTTGTCTTGTTTTTTTTTAACCATTTTTAAACTTCGTCTATTGGATTCCCAAGGACTCCTTTGAAATGCTTTAGAACCGTTATGTGGAGGCCTGGAAGTCCAGTTACCATCAAACCGTTTAAAGGTTTAGCACAGATCCGCTTATTCTTTTGTGTGCACCAACACACCGCAGTGCAAATCAAATGAGATGCAAACCTGCAGAGCGGCGGGAGTCGGGTGCCGCGGGTTCACGTCCCATCACCCACCTCGGGAAATACGAGGCGTTCATTATTAATCGCTCCGGACGGTTGTCGGACCGGGAAAGTCCATCTGCCGTGCTCCGAGATGAGTATTGCAGAGAAATTGAATCCCGCTGATTATTTCCTCTTTAGGAATAGAACAAGTACAACATTGGCAGGAAAGCTGGACACAGGGAGCCCCCCCCTCCCTCTTTTGTAGACCGCTGCTATTCTGGGATGCTTGGATCCGTCTTCACACAACAGAGGTCAGAACCCAGGGGGGGAAAACCAATCGGAACGGTCGAGAGAAGCCCATTTGGATGGCTCGATGGGGACCACCAAAAAAAAAAAAGTAAAAAAAACAAAAAGAAAGAAAGCAATGAAAAAAAGCCATCTACAAGCATATCCAGGCCTTCCTGCCTCATGCATGAGAGAGAGAGAGAGAGAGTCTGTGGGGCCAGAGCCCTCCTTCCTCCTCAATCACACAAGTTACATAAGTCTCTCCCCTCATGCCAGATTTGTTTAAGATTTGGTTGTGTGAAGCGAGGAGCACCAAGGGCCCAACAGAGGAAGTGGTGGCTGCAGAGCCACATTCTGAGACAACGGCACATGGGAGAACTGTAAGGAAGAGTCGAGATAGGCCCGGAGGTGGAAAATAACACCGGTGGTGCAAATCCACATGTATTCAAAGGAGAGACTCACATTTCCCGTTATCCCCCACGAATCAAGCGGCGCTCTCCGTTTTGGCCGAGCGCCGCCCGGATGGTGCACCGCAGGGAAAAAAATGTCAACATCCGCACGTAGTCGCGTCCGATTCGCAGCCTGTCCGGTTCAGCTCTCACGATGGCAACCCATCACTCTCTCAGACCAGCTCCCAACACAACACAACCTCTGCGGTCAGACGTCACGACCGAAGATTCTCACGAGCGCAAGTCCGAAACCGTGCTTTACCCCGGGTCTGACCGAAGCCTGGCAGAGCTGTCAGTCCAACACCACGCACGCAGTGAAAACCTCAGAGGAGTGACGGAGCGGTGTTAGCCAGCATCACATCAGACCACACGCATCTATCGGAAAACATCACGAGACACCCCGGCTAAAACATCCTCTCCACTGGTCCACCTTAAGGAAAGATCATTACCCGAGTCTTCCGCTGGTCCTGGTGGCGATGTATACTCTTGTTGACCTCTCCGATCCAAACCAACGTCCCGCAGTCATGCTGTCACTCCGGTTTTTGTATCTTTTACACAGAAAAGCATGCTATCTCTGGGCTGCTCGTTCAATCTCCTCCTCTCCCCTCTCCCCTCGTTCCCTCGCTCTTTTTTCAGCAGCAGCCTCTCGTTCACTCCTGGGAGCTTTGACCATTTAAGGAGAAGGCTCTGTCGACCTCTCTGGGGCTGCTTTGTGTGTGTGTGTGTGTGTGTGTGTGTGTGTGTGTGTGTGTGTGTGTGTGTGTGTGTGTGTGTGTGTGTGTGTGTGTGTGTGTGTGTGTGTGCATCTTCCTCCACG
>OMLC01043311.1:0-14584 GCA_900302585.1 Regalecus glesne
CACACACACACACACACACACACGCCGCTCATACCTCTTCACCAACCACAACAAACACAATGTGCAGGGTCTCTCCAGCAGATGTGGCTGCACGTGCACACACTGTGAATGGTGCAGGGATGATGGGGAAAGAAGGCCAATGACACATCTGCAGCTCAGCCTGCCAAACGGCCAACCCACCCACCATGGCTGAAGGCCCCGATTACCATTTTATTACACCGTGTCATTACTCTGATGCTATCAATTGAAATAAATTGGCTGGCAATTGATTTACAATAACCCTCTCCTCCCCTTACCTCTCCTGAGGGGAACCGCCAGCGCTCATTGATTTGTCCCCCACGTCTGCTCTTATCTGACCACCCCCCGTTGGCTGTGAGCAGACTCCCGCCCACAGAAGGCTACCCGGCAGTGATGGGATGTGTGTCTTCATTTCTGAGAGGACGTTTGCATTTTGCCAGGTGTGTGAAGGGAAGCCCCCCACACACACCCCGATGTGAATTCAGAGGAGGGGTGCTTGTTTAGAGGTGCCTGTGTCCGACATGGTGGAGTCATCAGTCCAGATGTGGAGGTGGCGTTTCAGCTCACTGTGATCACAGTTGATCAGGTTGTGTTCGACAGACCGGTGGAACGACTCGATGCAGGCTAGCCCGTATCTGTCCATGACTACAATAGATAAACTCTGCCCTAAATGTGCCAGCTTTGTCTTTTGAATATCTTTACATATATCTTATCCCATTTATTTCCATCCGAATTCCCGGAGTTGTGTATCGCTGTCACTTTTCGATACCCCTCTAGAACATCGACAGGAAGGAGGAAGTGGTAGCATGTGTCTCCTCCAAGTCACATGACCACTAGCCCTCACTAGTCCACACATCATGGTCTGGTGGGGAAAGCACAGTGCTTGGCCGTCAGAGGAGAATGAAGCAGAGTACTTTCCCTTCACTTAACCAAGAGGCCTGGAGGACCCAGAGGGGGACACTAGTGAACCCAGAATACTTTATCCAACCTAACCCTTATACCCATGTGAGGCTTAGCCATTTATGACCCACTAACTATGGACCTCTGGCCGTGGTTGGAATATTTGTTTCTTTTAAATATAAATTTGTTTGTTCTTCCGTTCAAAGTAATTATTTTGGGCCCATGTGATGAAATAGCTCTGGTTTAGAGTCAGTGGTGATGAAATGGTTGACCGGTAATGATTCCCCAGCACTGTGACGTACGTGAGGAGGATAGAGAACGAACAACAACACAGAAACAGCTCAAAAGCATCAGTGGGTGAACACAGAGGATACAAAGATGGAAGCACTGGAGGAGAAAAAAAGATGCACAGAGGAAAAGAAAGACGAAAACAAGCATGCAAAGGAACAAAAAGCCACATGGGATGCTGCGGGTGTGTGCAGATGGTCCGTGACATGTCCTGACCTTACAGACACGCGCCACCCTGGGTATGAGCAGCTTGCCAAAGAACTCAAACTCCACGGACACCTCGGTGAAGAAGTAGTAGATTTTGTCATCCTCGCCATCTGCGCTGTTCGTTCCTTCCCTCACCACGTCGGCAAAAACAAAACTGGGCTCTGCAGAGGCGACCAGTAAAAACGGAATAACCATTAGACTGTGAGGGTTTCTTACTGAAGTTGGAGGAGATTATGGAAAAAAAGAAGTTTGTATTCAGGTGGTCTTGATTCCACTCATGTGGGTTATACAGGGGACATTTCACATTAGCTCACAGAAAAATCAGAGCCAGCCTATCATTGCCTCCAGTAATTCATATTAATAGATTAGATTATATCTAGATTATATCTTTGACATTTGCCTTATTTGAGCGCACAGTGAGAGAAGACCCGTACGTAAAATATAATCTGCAGCGTTGTGGCGTCTGTTTTTTTTCCCCTTCCAGCTGGCCACCACATGCCAGCGTTGGCTGCATGTGAATGCTTTGACAACCTCAAATACCCCAAGCCTGTTTTCAAAATATGGAAAATCATTCCCCTCGTCTGAAAAACAATATTTGACTAAAAAAATATCTTTTTAATAATTACAGCCTGACTCACCATTGAGCCATGATGTTGAATACTCCGTCCTCAGCAGGGACTGAGATGGGGAATATCTGGAGATAATCGGTTCACTGCCTAAGAAGTTATAAGCTGTCCCCGAGTACAGCTCTCCATCTGAAAAGCAGGGAATCAAGAAAAAAAAAGTGATGTATCGTCCAGCCAACACATTTCATAGCTTTTGAAAAATCCCTGAATACTCTCCAAAAATCGTGATTACCAGGGATTATCGTGTATTTGACTGCGTGGCTGCTAACCAAAGCAGCTCTTTGTTAAACCCAGTAGAAAGGCCGTTAACTCACCAACCATGACCGTGGTGAAGCTCTGCGAGGGGTCGAAGGAGCACTTCCCCCTGCCGTCCTCGGCTCGACCCGCCAGCGAGAAGTCTGACAGGGACTACGAGAGAAGTTTAAGATGGGAAAGGGAAGTCATTGTGGAGGCAGTGTATGAGATCCCGCTGATAGCAGCTTGCGTGGCGGAGAAGCAGATGAAGCAGTCGAGCAGGCTGAGTTGAGTTCGTCAAGCTAGGCGGGACGTTGCCCTCTCCTGTGCTCAAAGTGGTCGTTTTTGCCATTAGAACCAAGAACATTTTCTCCTCATGGTCAACGCTGTCAGGACCTTTTGTGGAGTTAGTTTTTTAATTAGGAGGGAGTAAGCCTTCACTTACCAGATAGTCACACTGAGGTTGAAAGGCATGCGTCCCACAGACGTACAGCCGCTCATCGTCTAGGACTTGAAGCACACGGATGTAGTTTAAACAGTCCTTCTGCAGATACGAATTCAGCAGAAAAGTCAAGAAAAAATGAACGACTTTCACCTTTTTTGTACCTGTTGTACATTTTCGGAAATCTTGACAAATAACGTAGCTAACATAATTTCTGACCTCCTTTGATTTTCCTTTGAGAATGCACATCGTCATAGGAATCTCAGCAACCGTCCACGTAGCCTTAAGAAAGATGATTGAAAGAACCATACTGGAAACTCGCACAAATTCAACTTTTTTTTCCATATTCAAGAGCCACAGACTCAATTCTGATACCTTGTTGTTCTTGACTGTCACATTCTTCTTGCTGAGTTCAAAGATAGCTTCCCTGGCACCAACGTACAGCGCATCTCTCTCCTCACTCAGCAGCAGCGTGGAGTAGTTGAAGATGCCCGGCTCAGAAAACTCCATCAGGTCTACATCTGAGCAAAAGTTTAAAAAGAAAAAGAAAAAAAATGTCCTGTCACATGAGAGCATTTGATAGCCACCAAAAACTGACTTGAAACTCCTCAATAGATTCAAGCTAAGATTTAGAATCAGTGTCAGGAGGTAGTTGGTAGTTATTTTACAGTGGCTATATCATTATTATTATTATTATTATTATTATTATTATTAATATTATTATTAATAATAATAATACTAATAATAATAATAATAAATATAATTCCCTTATAAGTGCCACAGGGAGAAATTTGCAATTCCTTGTATTTAACCCATCCTATTGTATAGGAGCAGTCCTCATAGGGCAGATAGGGGTTCATTATCTTGTTCAAGGACACCTTGACATGCTTTCTGCAGGACCGGGGATCAAACCTGCAACCTTCTGATTGCCAGATGACCGCTTTAGCCTCTGAGCTATGCCACTCTAAATACAGCCCCAATACCCTGATACAGCCACACCGGTGGTGACTGATGGCAAACCTGCTTAAGAGTTCATATTTGGCAGACTGGCTGGCACTAAGTATGCTAGATGGAAGCAGGCTCAGGTTTCTTGTGCCTGGGCACAATACAGCATGGCGATAAAAGCCAACACCCATGGTGTCTGACTGAATGGCAGGCCTGCGTGACAGTATAAACATTCTTTTCTGTTTGGGAATGAGCTGCATTAAAAGCATCATTGAGGTACTTCCTGTAGCTATTTATGTAAATGAAAGTGCACCAAGCTGCCTGATGGCCGAGAGGCAAAACTTAGCAGCCTTTAGTGAGACTGAGGAGAGGTAGCATCAACTTAGTGCAGAATAATATTGTTTCAACCATGAAGCTGACATGTAAAACAATGACAAGTGGAATCTGCTGTATGCCAATGATGAGAGGCCTATCAGTTAAAAAAGGCAGTTTGACATTTCACATGAGATTTGGGGAATAACACTCCAGCCTAATTTTAGCTTTAAAAGTTGTTAAACCGTGTCCCCGGGGAAGATTCAGTCTTTACTAGATATCAATTACTAGAAATAATGAGGAAGCTTGTCAAACCCTCTAATCTGTGGCGCCACACTGGCGCCAAATTATTATCATTAAAAGACCAAATTATGATCAATTAGAATAAAACAAAATCTATGACTAAGTTCTGGTGATTAGAATACATCTCTATATTGATATAACCAATATAATAAGAAAATTGATAATTATTATTATAATAATAATAACAATAACCTCCTTGATGTGCATTTTAATGAACGTTTCGAAATGTAGATACTAGATTTAGCCACCAGTCTAATTTTCATCTTTAGTCCTGAGCAACTAGTGGTTCAGTATCTTGTCCAAGGACACCTTGACATGCCTTCTCATGAAACCAGGGCTCCACCCACAAATAGCTCTAAACATATGTGCTGTTGGGTTACTAGTGTCCATTTAAAAAAAAGGACAACACACAAATACTGACTAGACCATCATTAGCCTACAGAATGTAAGAATTCCCACAGTCAAATAGTCAGGATGAAATCTATACCGACAAAAAGATGACCATTTTGGCTTTTCTCCGGATAATTATGGTACTTCGGGAGAAATAGAAGAGGGTATACTCAATTACCTTGATGTTTCCAGGAGACTCGAGGAACAGTGTGAGGACCATGGGTGGAGACCTCCAGGAGTAGCCCCAGAAACACCCCCAGGACTCCAAATCCCATGTTTGACTCTGTTATCTTTGGGACCGTGAAGTTTCCTCTGTATGACAAAGACACAGAGAGGAATAAACGCACTATGTCTTCACACAGTAAATCTCTCAATGCCCTCAATGAGGCTACTAACAGAGAAAGTGGAAGTAAAAAAAAATCTCATCCTATTCTGAAGCAGACAGAGGTTACATAGACAGAGCAGCCGAACCCAGAATGAAGCCTCCTTTTACAGTGGACAGGTTAGAAACGTACAGATGCTCACCCGGACCGAGCGTTGCCCCATGAGCTTCAGACAGATGGGAAAAAAGCAGCTTTGGACAAAAGCAGGTAGTCCGAGTTGAGCTCTGAGCAGTTCCAACAACAAATCAACAACAAATGCTACTTGCACTGTTCAGTTCTCGCCCTTATTAATCCAACACAAACTCAGGCACACTAAAATGGATTAAAAACGACTATTTTTTTCTATATTTACCAGACTGTAAAGCAAACTCACTCGAGACAGCACAGCCATTTCCCATCTCAAATCAAGCACCTTTCACAGTAAGGAACATCTGCGGGATAACCTTTTTCTACTCTGTCATCTAAAGCCAGGATTGGCTGTTTTATTTTCTCCCCTTAATCCTCCCATTTTTAAATACCTGCACCTCTGAACGAAGACCAGATAACCAAGCAGAAACCCGGATCGACCAGTGGCTCGGTTCGAAGAAAGGGATAAAGGAAATAAGGAGTGACGGTGCACAGTGACGCAGAGTTAAGGCTCTACGGGACAGATAACATCAGTTATCATGTTAGTGCAACACGCATGTTCGTACGGACACACACCCATGACTCAAACTCCGGCAGGCAGATTTTAGCATCTATGTTTACAGGTTTGTTGACTGTTTGTAGTCTGTGCCGTGTTAAAAGGTCGCCGGGTGTATGTGAGCAAGGTGCAGACATAGTGAAATACCAGCATCTGTACGTCTCATAAAACACACAACACCAAGGGCTTGAAAAGAAAATCCCCATTCTATCTTGTTCTCCTATTGTTCAGGCCGAACAGAGGGCAGATCTGTTTGCCTCAGACGGTGACAGCATTACCAGCAGTCGTCAAGTCTTATCTGATGTGGGTGTTCCCACCCCCCTCCGTTTGGCTGTTAGCACAACTGCTGCCTTTCCACAGGTCATGTCACGATAGGTATGACATGACATGAGGATGCTCTGCGGGATCTGGGAGAGTGGTGAGGAGGGAGCATGATCGACTGAGATGGATGTGTTCAGTCAATCTGCATGCTGTGGGATTCCAACCATAACCCTAGACAATGAGGATTTGGTGTGGCAAGAAAAAGGACTTCATTTAAATCGACGAAGTAGGAAGTGGACCGCTAAATGCTGGTGATCTCATCGGGGATATTTATCGGCGGAATCTTATTTGGTTTGGAAATAATGTTTTCAAATGGTGCCTAAAAAGTAAAGGGCTGTTCGGGGTCGGCAAAAATATAAATCCCTGATAAAAATGCACTAGGAGCTTAAGCTTAAATGACATTAAAATAAATCTCTAAATCTGGCTGTTTCGCAAAGCATGTCCTAATGCTGGCATGTTGACCTTTTGTTTTATAAAAAATAGTTTTCCATTCATTTATTCAAATAATATTTATTCATTTAGATATTTATTTGACATCCATTTATCATAAGCACTGACTACATAGTCTCGAGAACAATTTGACCGTAATCAGCGTAGTTAGCTCTGACCTAGCTGGAGGCCTGATTGTCTTCTGTCTGCTCCGTGAATGTTATTAAGATTCAAATGTATTTACTGTGGATTCAATTAACTACCATAATTCCATTATGAGTGCTTCCTTTCTCTTGATCTGATTATGTGAAAGTAGTGTTGAGAGAGGAGAGGTGGCCTGTGCAGTGCCTCCTTTCTGACCTGGTTTCTCTCTCCTGTCACTTTAAATAAACGTGTGAGAGTTGGCCCTTTGCAGTATTGGAGATGGCTTGAGACTAAATGGCTTTCCCTGTAAATGCTAAATGGTCGCATGTGCATAATGTTCAACTACCATTCATCAAGGGGCCGTGGAGTAAGCAGTGGGGGGTGGAAGGGCCCTTGCGAGCACTTCTTTCCTTTTTCTGAGAAAGGGAAAGTGATCCAGTACAAAAGCAGGTTTTTCTAGTTTTCCTGAGGCTTCTTAAAAGATGCTTGAATACCTGAAGCACACCTTGTTAAGAGTGGGCGGTCAGAACCTGCATCGCATGGCCTGGGAGGTTATCCGATAGCTCGTAAAACAGGATTGAGATAACTGTTGTTGTTTTTTTTTTATTTAAAGAAAAGCAAATCTGGTAAAGAGATGGTCCTGTCAGCGCTCAAGCTACCAAAACAGTGCACTTAGAAACGGAAAGACCTGCTGATGTTGCAGTGGAACATCGAAAGTCTTGTGAATCCTACGTTTAATCCCACCACTGAAGCATCTCACAGAAAACGGCTTAACAAGGCCATTTATCAGTGTACTATATCCTCCAAAACAAGTAAAAAACCCTAATTGATAGGACGTAGGAAATATAAGCTATTTTCACCACTGCTCACTGACCTGTCGATTCCAGAAACACAATCAATAAAGTTTTCCGCGGCTAGAAACCTGTAATAAACTATTGATCTGGTAGGTAGATGTGAATAAATGACCCCAGTGCTACAATATGGTGCTCTCCAAAGGGAGGAATAGCGTGAATACTGGGATAAAAGTGGAGAAACGTATTTTTAGTTGGGCTTCCACTAATGAAATCTAACACTGGTGGAATTCCATTTCCATTTCAGCCCAATCTGCAGTCTCTGCTCTCAAAAAAAGGGGTCAAACACACAAGGACCTATTGTTTACATAGGATAAGAATAAGCTCCAGTAACTCTTACCCCCCCTCCCTCCTTTATCCCATCCACATCATCACAGCCCAGTGGTGAACAATGGACAGAGGGAAGAAGAATGAGGGAGTGACAGAAAGAGAAAGACATCACTTTTTACCTCATCCAATTCTTTTTCAGACTTGCCAACCTAAATGCCAGCCCAGCTTAGCCATAAGCCAATTCTTGAGCAGAGCCTGTGTTTCAAAGATCACACAAGCCCATGAGACCTGGATCAGAGAGAGCGCCATTAGGATGATCCACAGATGGTCTGATTTCAATGGCCTAAATGGTGGCTGTTGAGAGGAAAAGTGACACAGGAAAAGTACAGGCGGATGACGATGTAGCTCTTTCATCCGGGATGAGCGTAACATGACAACTACAGATGGAAAAGCCTCATCCTCTCTTTGTCTGTCACCAAAAAACAACAACTACTAAGGCATATTGAACAATTCAGTCATTAAACTGAATTTGTCCATGTGGCTATGCTCTCCTGAAACCCTCCCTTAATCCAACTGCTCCAAACCACATTGAGACACTCCTGAGGGCAAAGCTTAAAAAACTTTCGAACCCCGCTAACAGTCACTGTTACAGTAGCATAAAGACAGCGCTGGCAGCTAGCCTATGGCGCGGAGAGATTTAGATGAGTGGCCATACGAGTCCAGGATATTTAAGACGGTTACCATGCTGGCATGTCTCTTTGAGCTCTTTGTGTTCCCTCCTCAGCTCTTTTGGCCGAGCAGAGAGGTTGACACCTGCTCGGGGCCTTGGGGCTCCCAGCACTGTGGTGCAACGCAGGCATGGGTATTGGCAGGCTGCCCAGTCAAAACAGGGGGGTAAAGAGAGGGGTTGGTGGGAAGGGGAGGTGCTGTTTGTGCATATGTACAGGAGCTTTCAGCGTGTGTGAGAGGGTAAAACCTAAAGAAGACAACAAATACATATAGAAAGTGTAACAGTCGAGATTTACTTATGAAACGCGTGGGGCGTGATGATTTCCATGATGCAGAAAAGGGGAATGTATCATGGAAAAGAGACATATAAACAGATTTTGGGTATAAACACAAACTTTTGCAGAGCATGGAGCAGTTTTGATTTTCCAGTAACCATATTTTTAATTTTTTTGGTAAATGGAACAAGGGTTGGTAAATCCATTATAGCACTTGGGATTGTGCTCCACGTCTGTGAAGCTCAATATGAAAATACTGACTGACCAAAGACACTTTTTTTCAAAACGGAACTTGACCCTCACCTCGAGACCCTGCCCTAGTTGACGTGTTTGAGTTTGTCCTCATAATCTCCTTTAGAAGAGGTGAGGCTAGACCTTGGTGGGCTCCATAAATCATGGTAGAAACTGCATAATTTACAATGTGTCCCTCACTCAGCATATTATACTTCTTCAAAATATTACAATGATGGTTCACTTTTGGTCTACAATTTTGAGAGGTTGATTATAAATCGTTTCAATAGTTTTAAATGTGGACTTTCATGCAGTGCCCAACCTGTTATATAGTATATGTGTACATATGTGGCATAATCATTCTATTAACGTATAATTTGGAATACTCAATACTCAAGTTATTTCTAATTGAGAGGGATTAAATTTAATTCTATTCACATTTTTTCACATTTTTTGGGAGCTGAGCTGCAAATCCATAATAATTCCTAGATATTTGAACTCTTGTACCATCTCCAGCTTTGCTCAGAGTACAAACACATCATGGTCTATTAGAGTACATGCCTTTTTAGAAAACAAAAACAGAAAACATTCAGAAAGTTTTTGACACATTAGGATGTAAATGGGAAAGTCCAAGCCAGTTGGACAAGTTAGTCATAGTGACCGATGGTTCTTGTGCGGCTTGATTTTTGTTTGTAGCATGCACATGCACAACTGTATTGTTGGAAAACATCTGGGAATTTACATTAGATGGACAGTTCTTCTGTATATCATTACTATATAAAGACTAAACAATAAGGGTCTGAGAATTGAGCCTTGAGGTACACCAAAAGTCTCATCAGAGGTGGCAGATTTGGAGGTACATACTCTTAACGCGTGACTTCCTATGTGAAATATATGTTTCTATTCATTTCACAGTGCTCAGTGAAAGGTTGAAATAAGACATTTTGGCAATCATAACCTGATGGTTTGCTGTATAGAATGCACTGCCTTCAGTTACAAAACAAGTCAGAAAACAGGCAATTATACCATCAGCTCCAAGTTGAAAAGGGTCATTGCATCAAACATGGGAGGCCTGTTTTATGTGTCACGATTAGTCCCTGCATCGTGGGGGTGGACATAGACTTAGATGGAGTTTAAGGATTAAGACTGGATGTGTTTCCTGATGGCCTGCTGTGGGTTTGAACTTGTGGCCTCTGGCTCGTCAGATCTCGAAGCATGCTCTACAACTGAGCTGCAGTGGCCACCATCTTTACATCAATAATAATGGTGTTTATGTAAATACTCTAGGTTGTAACTTTTGCCAACTAAACAGGCCTGGAGTCTTGGGGGGGGGTCTTCTGAAACAGTGACTGATCCTCTAATAGTGGCCGTAAGCTTCAAACTATAAAGAGGGGCTCATATAGGAAATGCCCTGACTATTGTACTTTGGGTGATGAGAATGACAAGAAGTCCTGCATTCCATATGCGTAGAGTACAGCTTGGCTTCTGAAGTTTCTAAGGGAGGGAGGGGGTTGGCTGTTATGATAGAGGAAGAGTTGCACATTGAGTGCCTGCCAATGCCTCTTACCCCTCATTTCTCCCATTCTTACTCCCCCTTCTTTTCCCATTTGCCATATAACCTATTCATCAGCATCAATGCAGAGAAGCTCCTCTTCCCTTTGCTGTAGCCTGCCAGGAACTGCTACTTCTATTTTCTGCCTTGTCCATTACAGAAATACTAACACACACACACACACACACACACACACACACACACACACGCACACACACACGCACGCACACACACGGACACATGAAATGGGATATGCATGTTT
This sequence comes from Regalecus glesne, assembly GCA_900302585.1. Classification (NCBI taxonomy): domain Eukaryota; kingdom Metazoa; phylum Chordata; class Actinopteri; order Lampriformes; family Regalecidae; genus Regalecus; species Regalecus glesne. The sequence continues at coordinate 10,795 of OMLC01043311.1, forward strand.
CAAAGACAGGCCGTTAATTTGTGTAAACCGGTGCTTCAGCTCGAGCGCGAAGTTGTCCGATAGCATGTTTGTGGTATCCTTCATTCATACCTTTATTATGACTCTTATTTCAAACACAACCCTGGCTGATTTCAAAATTAGGTCATTTAATGCTTCAAATTTAAAACCCAACTATCCATGAGTTTCATTTTGAGCTAGGCCCCTTTCCAAGCCATCAGACATACATGTGACCCTGCAAGTCATATCGACTATTTCTTTTTCATTTTCCTAGTGTTTACAAATGAACTCCACATGATGATCGTTTTCACAATGCCACTTTGACCAATAGCTTTAGTGGAAAAAAATGGCTAAAAGTTGAGTCAGATTTGTCTTGGTCTTTTTGGCGTGACTGTGGATTTTATTTGCGTCCATCCATCGTCAACCACTTGTCCGAGTCAGGTCATGGAGTAATGCTGGAGCCGATCCCAGCCCTCATCGGGGAAAAGAGGGGGAAATACCCTGGATGGGTTGTGATTCCATCACAAAGCTTATGTAGTGGTTCAGCGTCTTGTTCGAGGACACTTCGACATACCTTCAAAAGGGGTCGGGGATTGAAGCATCAATCTTCCGATTACAAGTAGGCCACCCTACCTCCTGAGCCATGCCACCCCTTCCTTGGTTTGACTAATTTTCTCCTGATTAAATGCGTGCACGCCTTTGTGAACATACCCAGGAGACTTTCAATTTGAAAAATGAGAAATCACGGCAGCTGGGGTTATTCCAATGGAAGGACAACACCAGCTTGTATCCAAACATACAGGAAAACATAGCTGACAACGCCACATTTGCACTGTCAGAAGCCACTGGAGCAAAGAGCTGGCTCTTGATTTCTGTGGTGGGAACTTGGTTGGTGTTTAGTTACAGGCTTTACCCGGCCCTGTGTGTTTATGAGAGGGAGAGGAAGGGAGGTCGAGAGTCCTCATTTGAAACACAATATGGGAGAACACAGAGGCTGACGCACTGCGATGGGGACGTACGTCTGTTCCAGTGTATTAAGAAAATGAATCGAGTTTGGGCCCAGATGTGACACACGGACCCACAATAACAACTAACATTACATCAGAGTCATGTCCACTGTGAGGAATCTGTCTCATGAGAACAGACAATGACCGAATAGGTTCATGTGAGGATACTGTCAGTTGTGTCTTGAATTGTCGAATATGACTCAAGATTTCTGCTTTTGAGCCCAGTAGTTTATTCCTTATGTCCACATGAAGCTAACGAAACACAGCACAGTGTTTTCACCTCTCCCCTTCAAGCATTTTCTTCTGCTTGGTTATATAAAGTCTCTGGATGAACCACTGTGATACAGAGAAGATGCACGCTTTTGGTCCAGTCAGGTCCAAACCATCTGGACAACCCAAATTAAACCCCCTCCTCTTGTCAGCGCAAAACCACATCATGCTAACATGAAATGAATAATACCTCGCAATCAGCTATATCAACTTTGACCCAACTTATATCAGTCCCACTGATGAAATGATATGTCCTGTTGGCCTGCAGAGATACCGGGCGGTATACTCTACAGTGGGAACGCACAATCCCAAAGATATCTTGATGCATTTCAAACGTTTCAAAAATGAACCTCTGATCCAGCTGAACAAATTTACCTCTTTTGAGAATCCCAAAGATAGTTTACTTCCATTGATGAAAGGGAGATTAAGCCTTTCGAAAGCCAAAACGGAAATATTTGTGGGATCTGGGAAGATGAGATGTTAACATGGAATCCTCATCACCTGACATGAGAAATGGATTGGAGGCCCTGCGGCGAAATATTTGTTGGAAGATGAAAAGGTGGGTAAACCGTCAATGTCATCCGAATGTCTACATTGGATAGAGATGGCAAGAGCTTGTGTGAAGGCCGCACTACACAGGGGACATAGAAAGGAAGCACTCATATATAATTACTGGTGGTGGGGGCCCTGCTGAGCTAGCAAGTCAACCCAAAGTGGCCACAGCAAAGGCAAATGAGGGGTCAGGTCTAGTAAAGGGTATATTTAGTCCGCCGATGGAGAGCTTTTCTAAAAAACAACACACCCTTCCCTTGGGTCACGTGGTTCTGAGTGATTCAAAAAAATGGCCCCATAAACGGACAGTCAAATGAAGTAAACTAGCATCGGATTGTGCGGTGGTTCCCCCTCCTAAGTGCTGTGTGGGCCTCTGCAGTCCAACACCGAGACATAATCACCATGTACTTCTTCCTCCAAATTAAAGAGGATTTTAAAAAACCGGTGAGACTTTTACACTCAACATCCGTGACAGTAGAATTACAATCGGAGCCATTTTTTTCTAACAGTCACAGAAAATCCACAAATGGACCCAGAGATTTGAGAAGGCCCTTCATTTAATCTCATCCACACTTGTGCAGCTGGCAGTGTTGGCAGCATCCAAAATGATGCTTATCTCCAGCATCGAAAACGATCATAGTCCTCGAGAGATTTCGATAACGTCTCCAAATTTAGCCATAGCCTAAAAAAAAAAAAATCTTGACTGTTTACGGCCAAACGGTTGCTTATGCAATCCAGATACAGTTGCTTTGGACTGATCGGCACTTTGCAAATCCCCATCTTACTGAAATTACTTGGACCAGCCATGGTAACAGTGTGAACAAAAGCTCTGCATAGCCTGCAGGATCATGCTTAGTGAGTACCAAACTCCACTGAGCCTCTCTGGGAGTACGGGACAGGTGAATAAAGCCCTTTCACTGACAAAACCATCCAGAGAGAAAACATTTCAAGGTCTATAAATACAGTATCGGTAGTAATTGCGGCTTGAAGTGAATCCTGGTGGGCTAATTCAGGAAGCCCCTGGTTGCATGGCCACCACCATTTAGGCCAATAGGTTAACTACAAGAAGCCGTAAACCTTTATGTTGTTTTCTTGAGGCCACTGTGATGCCAGCCAGACCTTGGGGCGTATACGGTGGGACTATTTTAGGAACCTGTGAGAGCTTAGAAGTCCAGACTAAAGGACTTATCGTCCCCTGTTGGTGGTTGGTTGTCACACTGGAGGGTTGTTGCTGGTTTTTGTAGCAATGATAGCCAGAGATAGGCAGGTAGAGTCAAAAAGGTCACACATGAAAGTATTTCATGTGTGCATGTATGAATGGAAGATAAACCAAAATTAAAAACGTGAAATATAAACTATTCACGTTGACTTTCAATTCACGGTTACTACCTTTCCCACCAGTTAGCTGATCATTTGAGGGGGCTATAAAACATCATAGCTTAAAACCCCTGCTACATATTCTCACAGTGCAAGCGTGCCTTGAAAAAAAAGTCTCTTTTCTTTCCCCCTTCTCTCTCAAAGCAGTCTTAAGCAGGCACCAATTTCATGGTGGTGATTCTGGCCAGCAGAGACAAAACCCTCCTTCGAGGTCTGTGTGAAAACTCAGCCCATCACCCACTGGCTGCCACAACACCTCCAGTGTGTGCCGCTGAACTTGGCACACATGGAGAGAAAACACTAATTTCACCATTTTCCCCGTGGGACAGAAGGGTAAATAACACAAAGGCGTTCCTGCCGTTAAAACAAAGGATCACACAGACTCTGGAAACCCCCTCACTCAAACCACTATGTCCTGGTATATGACCACTAAGAACCAGAAGATGCGTTTTAAAGTTTTAGGCCGTTGAGGCTACGATGACCAAATAGCAATTCGTCAGGAAAAAAGCGGATATTTCAGTCAACTTGTATGAGCATGAAGAACAGAAATCCCTTTTGAATACAAACTCAAGCACAGGTCCAGGTCA
>OMLC01043312.1:0-13563 GCA_900302585.1 Regalecus glesne
CTCCTTTGCACCAGTGCTGTCTGCAGTAGAAGCACGTGGCCACTGAATGGCACAAAGGATCCTGATTAGGGAGAAATTGGCGTCAGTCTAAACACTCAAAGAACAGGGTGTCGTTGGTTAAGTGGATGCGTAGGGAGGCCAGGGTTTACTGATGGCTGGCTATGATAATACTAACTGTCTGTGGCCCCAGAATCCTCATTTTTATATTTATTTCTTACCAATCTGTTTTCTGTCTATCTCTGTTGCAAATGCTTGCACATAGCCTTGAATAATGCAGAAGGTATGAATGGTGTGTGTTTTGGCAGGGAGTTTGCTGGCTATCGCAGATCAAGTCGCATGTCGAGCTGAACATAAAACCTCTCTTCTCATGCAGGCGTTTCACTCATGAATAACAAAGTATGTGTTGCTCTTGTTGTCACACAGGACCACGTTTCCTCTGCTGATGTCATCTTCCTGCGCCAACCAACACAACCACCCACTCCCTGACACTTCACGGAGGGCTGATGTCTCATCTGATGACTCCCTAGATGAAATTTAGGGGGATTTTGCCCAGCCGAAGGTAATTAATTCTTCAATTAAAATGTTGTTAAACATTTTTAATGAGTAATTGGCACTGGGGAATTAGATAAAAACTATGGTTAACCATGAGACAGACAACACAGAGGATTCGAAGTTGGTCCCTGCAAATCTGCTTCGTTGACCCACTTTTTGTGGCGCGGTATTGCACTAGCACTGAAATATAAATAAAAAATCAAATAGGATCCGTCTCCTGGCACAGAGGAGGTGTCCTTCATCTCAGGTGACTACTGCTTCATTTGCCTTTTTTCATGTCCTCTAATTAGGGCAGTAGATGTCTCAAAACAAGTCACAATACAATACGGCTATATCCATAAAAGTATCTTAGGGCACACAAGCTTGACTTGGCCTGATTCTTTTCGCCGTGAACAAAGAACAAATAGAAGATAGCCTAGTGCTTTGACGAATAGATCAAACATACATACATGGATAGAGCCTTTCCATCAAACAGGGAAAGGTGCTCAGTTTTGATCAGGATTCACTTTTCTCCCAACTTGTACATTATCTGATTCAAGGTCATGCAGATTCCTCCACAGTCTCCACTGGCATATTTGAAACCTGCCTTCCTGAGGCAGGGCGGGAGAACAACGTGCACATTAGCGCAACCTGCAGTGTCGGCTGAGCACAAAGTGAGTTCAGGGAGCTACAGTTCATTACAAGCCCTGTACTCCGTAGGTTCTTGGCGTTGTTCTCGCAATTAGAGACTTGTAAATGTGTTGCTTGCTTAATCACCCAAAACTGGCCCCTAGGACTTCCCCCTAATGCAACCCCATTAAGAGGGGCCATCAAAACAAAAGATCCGCCTCTAATGGCAATAATCCCTCACTTCTGTCACAGCCAAGCCAAACTTGTATCTTAAATGAGCGATGATGGATGTGAGCGAGCCTCTGTGTCAAAGAGCTTTGTTACTACTGATGGATACACTGGGACCTTGTGTGTGCTAAACCCAGATCAGGGCCTTTCCCCCAAATCGTTGCCTGATCCAAATGTTCCTTCTTAACCTACACTCAGTAGAAATCAGACACTTGTTCACAACACAAAGTGGAAAAGGAGGGCCACAGAAAAAGGCTTATCCAAACCTCATTAACACAATTAGCACTTGTTTCCTGTCGACCCCTGGACCCCTCCTGAGCATCGACTGCGAGCCCTAGTGACTCGGTCGATTGGCAGCTGAGTTCCAGAGGAGTGGCTGCCTTCACTCACATGATGCTGATGGAGGAGGACAATGAAATTATGAATCAGACTCACTTGATGTATCATGTTGTCATTCTGCCGGGCGGATTTTGGTTGAGACGATTCATTCATTTGGATCAATTACCAGGGCTCTGTTAGGGCATCATTTTTAGCCAGACCTAGGTGAAAGGTTCTACGCGGATATTTACCATGACTTATTCAAGCCCCAAGACTATGCCTGACATTCGTTGCGTGCCAATTATTTAGGTGGTTTTGGACCATTTATCTGTTAGTAGCCAATAGTGAGGTGCAGTACCAGCTATCACAGCAGAGTTAATGACTCCATGCTGACTGCCATCTGTACATGCATTACTATCTTTTATCTGAAAGAGTAATGTGCTAGTGGATATGTGCACAGGAATCATAAGTCATATGACGTAGGACTGAAGATGTTATTGGTTTACTCTTCGGCTTTGTTAACCTGCTGCTGAACAGGACAACGTAACCGAGGCAGCAGTCAGGATGAATGGTTCTGGGCCATTTGTTTTTGAAATACAATGCAGGGCAAATGCTAGAATATTGCAGTGGTTTAATTTTCCTGGTTCATCTGAGGGAAATGGCTTCCTACTTTCAGATGTGTGCACATACATCCACATCACATGACCTGGGGGGAAAAAAACGCGTGGTACCCAGGCCTAGCTGGCTGCAGGTAAAAGCATTTTTTCCCCAGTCTGTCCCGCTGCCACCAAAATAAAAAATTGTAATCTACTGTATAAAACGCATTCAACCATCTTAGAAGAACCACGATCACCATGTAATGTTGCTTATATGGCATCACTTCCTGATCTAGTTCTCATCGTGGACAATGACTCTATCTCTCATGTTTCCTTACACAGCACATCGCATATGCACAGGTTCTGTGGCCTTTGGAATGTTGGTTGAATTTCTGGATGGCTGTTATTGGCTTTAGCTTTGGGCTCTTTACAGTCGGTGGGTAACTTGTGTCAGTGACTTGGGAACTGAGGGTTGCTCCACAGTTAAACTTATCGTGAGTTGCTCTCAGTAAGTGCATCAGCTGAAATGCCTGAAATCTAAAACATATCGTCCGTGTTAGCATTACTAATTAAAGCCAGCGTGTCTCCTTTCAGCAGAGGACCAGCCATTAAGGCACAAAGACATACAAACCTTTCCTCTTAATTATATATGGAATCCATTATATTCCCTAGACAGCAGGGTATATTTAAAGAAAAACCCAGACAGAGTCCTTTCCACATTTCTCCTCTCAGGGATCTCATAGTTAACAAGCGATGTTCTCTTATGGGAGCCTCCTCTGGGTACAGGGGCTCTGAAGAGCCAATCCGTGATGCCCAACACCCTGAGCCAGTGTTAACCGTACTTCCAGTCCTGTGTGAGATAGGAACTCTGAGAGGTCCGTTTCACTCTAATGTGATAAATTAAACGCAGGACCTCGTTGAGAATTGGGATTCAAACATGGTTCAATCCCTGATCCATGCAGAGAACATGCTGATGTGTCCTTGAGCAAGACTGTGCATCCCCAAGTGTCCATTGGAACACTTGTGCTCTCTGTCCCTATACAGTTGGATGGGTTAGATTCAGAGAACAAGTCCCACTGACATTGGTTGTGTGGCAATAAAACAAATCCTCTAAGACAGGGTGATGAGATGATGCTTCTCTCTGTGACGTAAATTCCCTAATATTCCAACACAAATCTTCAAATGATCATTTGTTTTGCAGTCCCTGCCGTGAAGACGGTGTTATGTGACCTCAACTCTACGTGAGGTCATGTTATCGCTTGTGAAACTGAACAGTGTGGATAAAGACTGGATTTAGAGGTGTGCATCTTTAGTGGGACGAGATGTAGAGGAAATTTCCCCCGTGTTTACCTTTCAGATGGTTTCAAACCAAATCGCCTTCAGACAAGGTTGTATATTGTCCTCCAGGAGCATAAAGCTGTGTTTTCAAAGCAGGAAGCACCTTTACCTCAAACGGTAATTAAGAGCATGCCAGGGCGAGGGTTTTCATCTGCATAAGCAGGCATTTCCAGTGACAGGTAATAAAACAGATTGGTTAATTGCAAATGAATGCACACCCCCATTCCATTAGGCATAAATAATTTGCCCACATGGGTATGTGCCTTCCAAATTACTTATTCTTTCTGTGTTTCAGATTACCTATTCTTTCTGATGTTTCCTTTAGTTGGTTAGCACGCTGTGGAACTAGCCATTGGCTTCTTCCAGGTCCTTGCTTTGTTTTAATTGTTTATAAAGTGAAAAAGTGAACAGATGTGGCTGAGGGATGGGACTTCGGTTCCTTGAAAGAGAAGAAAATCTTTATCCCCACTGGGGCAGTTCATTTAGCAGCAAATGGTTAAAAAAACAAGAATATTAAGATGAAGTTATAAAACGCACACAGCTGAGTTGATGTACAGTCTCAGTATCATATAACTGAATCACACAAAGGTGCCTGATGGAAACATTTTTTTGTGTATTTGTTGTTGCAGTAAATCCGTCCTAGTCCACATGCCCTCCAGTTGCAAGTTCAAACCGGATAGCCTCTGGGACAGATGAGGAATCTTATCTATTTTTGGTGCATCTAGACAGCCCATACCTACACCCGGAGGGGAGGAGGGAAAACTCTGGATATAGAGGGTGTAGAGCAGGGCTGGGCAGCACCATCCAGAAAGGGCCAGTCTGGTTTTAGGTCTTCGTACTAGCCAACCAAGTTTGGTGGTTCGTTTGCCGGTTCCTTAAGGATTTGTGTCAAAGTGTCCTTGAGCAAGGTACTTAACCCCTAATTTCTTGGGACATGAGCTTAAAATTAGCCAGGTGACTAAATCTGTAATATTTACACTCTAGATGTTCATTGATATGCACTCCCCCTCTAAAGGAGATTATTACTTTTAAGAGTGGGTTGTTAATGTCAAAACTGATAAGCTTCTTTAAAAAGACTAAGTGCTGGTGACCTTTCTTTAAGATTTTACGAGTTCCCCATTAATGAGGCTAGGTGTGTGGATTAAGTTGAAGTGAGGAAAACCTCCTGTTCAGAGCTGCTTCAGAAATAGACTGATTTGAAACAGAGCCACACCATGAGTCAAGGGCCCTGTCATGCCTCATTGGGTCAGTGACATATTGATGAAAGTTTCATTGTCCCTTTTTTTTTAAGTACAATGGGTGAAGTTGCCTATTATCAGCTTGGGTGCATCTGGGATGATAGAGTGCAGGCACCATGCCACCTCTGCAATAATCTCTGCTGCTGCATCTGCATTAGCTTTGGGCTGTATGTAAACAAGGGATACAAACAGCTGTGGGAGCATGCGAGGTAAATAAGGTCTGAGCAAAACAGAAAGCGCTGCAATGTCCTGATTGCAGATCGTCTCTTTTACCACAGCCGTCTTACAACACCACTTGTTTATACATAAACACTCCATTCCACCTTGTACTTAGACCGGTCGGCTGTGCGTCATGGTCAAGGGACGCTGGGATTCCAAAACCCTCCAGGTCCACATCCAAAACATGTTTTTTTCAGCCACGTTGCAGTAATAGCAAGAATGCAAGCATTCCTGTACTCTGGCAGGAATACAGCATCTGCTTGCAGCTCGTTCATCTTATGACAAAGCAGGTCAAACTTTAGGAGAAGGACTCGACCAACTTCTTGTTTCCATGTCTTTTGGTGAACGCCTCCATTCCGCCCTCTCATTCATAGTTTCCCTCTTTTCCATCTGTCCTTTGTCAACCACTTATCCCAAGATGGGTCACAGGGTCATGCTGAAGCCCATCACAGCATTGATCAGGTGAAAGGCAGGGAAACACCCCGGATGGGTCGCCATTCCATCTCAGGGCAGGCATGCGGAATTAAGGCTGGATGCCCTTCCTGACACCCTATGATGGGTTCAAACCCATAGAGCCTGACTCATTAGTTCCTGAAGTGCGTGCTCTACTCCTGAGCTATCATGGCTCCTTCAATCCTCTTGATTGGAGAATGCCCCACAGATTGATGTGGGGCATTCATCAGTTTGGCATAGTGGCTTAAGTCTTCCATCTTGACATTAGAAGAGAAACTCTCGACTATATGCAAAGCACTTATTGTTTTCAATGCGTTTCTTGTTTGCCACACCCATGCCAAACTTAGTCATATGGCCTATCTGAGTCTTCTATCCATCAGAGACACCAGGACGAATAGTAATCCACATTTACTGCTAACCATTTTCAGGATTTTTGTTGTCCTTTATACTCTCAATGCTCAAGCAAAATCGGAGACAGTGAAGACAGGAGACAAAGACAGACGTCTGCTGCTGGTTGCTACAGGAGCAGTGGGAGTTCCTCTGTCCAGTCCGGGGGAGGCTCGCTAGGCTAAGTCTCTTTGATTTGCTTTTAACCCTTTGTGGTCTCATAGGTGGGGAGATGGCTTTAATTATTTTACCATGGAGTATTTTATGTTGTCATTTGTCATAGCTCATAGACCGCAGTTAGATGACATGTTTGTGAGGAAAATTATGTCATAAGTAATCTTTCCTCATTTGAACGGTCCATAAACACACAGGATGTCACTCTTAATTTAATAGACAAGTTAGTTTGCACATGCCATGAGTTCATCTTGGGTGGATACTCAGTATGGCTAAATATTGGGTATCTCTAATAAAGTTGCAGAGTGTGGCTCTGTAGGTGTAAATTACAATCACAGTTTCACCTCAAATAGTGAAACACTCATGCAGATGGATCAGCGTGATTACATTGTTGTTTTATGATCTTATTCATCAGAAATGATCAAACATGTGGCATTAGCAAGCAGCCACGTACTCATCTGGTTTGCACAGCTTCTTCATCTCCATGAGGAGGTGCAGGGGATTGACCAGAACCCCACTGCCCCAAGTCCCAGCCTCCCTCCCTGTGTTGACAAGCCTAATTAAAATGTTCTTCCTTATTATTGTCCATTGCCCCACGCGTTTCTGGAAAACAGCTCCAACGCGATGCTGTGACAGTAGGCAGCAGGCAGCGACGTGTCCAAATATAGACACGTGACACTGATCCTTAGCCCCCATTAGATGGTTCCAGTCCAACTTGAAGGGGAAAAAAAATGAAAAAGTAGGGCAACAGCCGACTTTTCCCCATGGACTCTTGACCATGCCTCCTCCTTGTGCTCGCTCTCTCTCTAACACAAGACCACAGATGGCTGGTGTCCCATTCCAGGGTTCATCAGCCACAAGCAGGAGGAAAAAAAACTAACTTCCAGTCGCTAATGGTCTGATTTATTCATAACCGAGTGTGACTGGAGCTGTGTTGTGTGTGTTTATGTGGGAGGTGAGGACGTGAGTGACAAGTGTCAAAAAAGTCCAGGGCTACAACTTGGGCCTCTGTCACTCTTATTGGACAGATGGAGGGATGAGCAGAGAGACAAACAGACACGTCACAAGAGGAGAGGAGTGTGCCGGCTGGCAAGGGAGGTGACTGGGAGCATCTGCCTGGTGGTTTTGAGGAGAGCCATGGCCTTCTGTGAGGCGGGGCGTCCCAAGATCCTAGTGGCCAGCCAAAACGGGCCTGGCATCATTTTATAAAGCGGGTTGAGAGAAAAGACAAATGCGTTTGATAGCATCACCTTATTTTCACACTCTTTACCAGATACACGTCACTGGTACAGGACTGTGGCAATAGCAGAAGTTCAATAAAATGAATAAATGAATGCCCAAACAAACAGACCTAAAAGATGAGGGAAGGTTAATAGAATATGTAATGTGATGAAATAAATTTCTAATGAGCAACAGGGTTATCATCTCCCAGCATGCGTCTGCCAGAGCCCCTGATGGATTCACACTAAATGTAAAAATCAAGGAAACATTTTACCGTACATTTAGTTATGTTGCTTGTTTTTATGCTTCAGTTTCTGTTATGCGAGCTCTCACTAATACAGTGGCAGCTTGTAAAATAGATGAGAGAGGTCTGTTTTTACGTGTCACCATTAGTCCTCACAGTGTTGGGGTGGACACAGAATTGGATGGAGCTTTGGGGGATTAAGGGCAGATGCCCTTCCTGAAACCCTGGAGTGGGATGAAACCCACACCTCTGGCTCGTCAGTTCCTGATGCGACTACCGACTTGTAATATAGATGCAGATTTGTAAACGGCATGGATGCCGAAGCTTCTGATGAGAGATCCACTTTTGAACTGAAATAACCTTAACCCCAAAATCCCTGTTTTATCGTGACAAACCACCAGTCTGTGCATCTAAACTTCTGACGATGATTTTTTTGTTGTAAAAATGCAGACAGAATCGCATCCGATTCTAATGGAAGCTACTAGTTGGGTAACCGTTTCGACAGTGGGTGTCATGACGCTGTCGGCAGTTTGACATTCTTCCTCTTCAAACCCTGGTTTTCTAAACCCAGAGCGTGCCGAACACAGCCCCCCTCCCCCTCCCGTTATCTTCCCAGAGCCACCGAGACTAGAGGAGCGGGCATCCCAAGCGCCACCCCAGCCTGTTTGACCACAGGGGAGGCCTGTCAGTGGCCCAGATAGTTCTGCTAATTTATCTCTCTCTCCCTCTCTTTCTCTCTCTCTCTCTCTCTCTTTCTCATACCACCAGGATGCGGGGGGGGGTATCGTGCGCTTTTACATATTCAGAGAGGGAATTGCATACGGGGACTCCCTTTGTTCTGGTGCACGGTGAATTGCTGGGGCAGAGGCTGGGTTCCTCTCCGGATTGGCCTCCAAGTTGAGGAATGCAGAAAAAGTATTTGTAGAAAGGAGAGAGAAAGACAAGAAAACTAAAACTGGGATAAAAGGGATTTGTGTTATCAGTAGTGATTGTGTGGAGATGTGCACCCCTAAACACACATTTAGGGTGGTATCTTTGAAGCACTTTGAAACCTACATGAAACCACATGTGCAAGTTTCAAGACGTGCAGATGAAACTGGAGTGGAGCAAAGACAAATGCACTCGATGTGCTCCTCTGCTGCAGAGTGGTGCCTGGCCCACCCCTCTGCCTGGTCTGTATGGGGTCATGAGTGTTTTCTGTCGTGCATGCAGTCGAACATGCCTCTGAATAGGAGGATAATTGATCTAAATACTGTGATGTGAAGTAAGCAACAGATTCATATCGGCTCCACCTCCTAAAGGACAGGCTAAACATGAGAGAGAGATCTTCAGTTGCAACCAAACAGGCCAGCTTTGTCCAATTAAACTCGTCCAGCGTGCTCGCCTATCAAAACGTCTGGAGAATCAGTAAATACGCAATCCCCCATGATCCATGAAGAAAGAACATGGTATATGCGTGTTCTGTGAATATCGGGTATCAGCAGACTGTTATCGGCGTGCAGGCGGTGGATGGTGCTTATTTTGGAAAACCACTGCAAACGTCGTGTCCTCTGCAGCACTTCAGGAAGCTGATTTATGGTCGGTGCTCACAGAGTTAATTGCACCGCGCAACACCGATCAGAGTTTAGGTGGATTTTTATCCAAAGACACAGAGGCTGAATGGACTTGCACCATAAACAAACAGACATATTCATGTTCCCGGTATTTATTTATTCATCGATGTTTTAGATTGCACCATGCCTGTGAAACTGCCCCCCCCCTCCCGGAGACTCAATAAGTTGACAGAAAACATTGTCAGCATGAGTCTATCACTTTATGTTGGCACGGCCAACAGATTTGTTTTCAGGAAAATGGAAATGTATGTGCTAGATGTACCCGAGTGATGTAGTGAGTGGCCCCTCCGACAACCCAAATACACACACATGCAAACAAACCAGCTTGATTTCCAGAGTTGCTCTACCAAATGATGGGTGTTGTGTTCGTGGGATTTGTCTTGCTTACATCAGAGTGCATTGATAATTACCTGCAGGAGACAGTCCTCACAAGTTTCTCTGGAAGAAAGAGGGAAAAAATTACAAATTGTTTAATGTCAAATCTCTGGTTGTGCGTCTTAACTCACATACCCGGATGCCCCCCTCAAACTGCCTGCAGCATAGATCAAACCAATGGGAAGTATACCTCCTGTTGGATGGAGAGAGAGAGACATGTGGAAAGTACACAGTTCCAGACAGGCATGTAGTAGGCGTATGTTCAGGGGACACAGAGAGGCAGTAAAGTCTCAACCTCTCATAGAAAAGCTTGTAGCATGTAGACTTCTCCAAAAAACAGAAATCACAGAATGCTGCAGAAGTGGTGGAATGGCCATCTCAGCGGGTGTTATCAAATATTACTTCATATATTCAGATATTAAGATGCAGCATAAGGTGTCTTCTAGTAATTGGTCGTGTGGCAATACAGGGCTTATTAATTCTTTTTAATTGTTAATTCTGAAAAGTAGGAGAGCCGTAGTGTGTAGATGTCGTCTATGCAGACAGAAACAAAAGATGGATGAACGTGGTGCCATTCAGCACCTAGCAGGAGTGATCAGACGGGTTTCTCAGCTGTTGTGCGTCTTCTGTTGGTTTTGATACTGCGAGGGAGACGAGTGCTGTTTGGCATTCACTTCACCACTGCATCATAATTGAGCAAAAATTCCTCTTTAAGGCTAATGAGAGCAATATGAACTGCTGTGTGTGATGGAGAGGGAGAGAAAGGCCATACATACCCATGAATGAGTGGGTACAGTTGCCTTTGTACACATATTCTACATGCTGCCAGTGTATGCAGATGTTTTATGTTTGAGAATTTGCTGGTTGCTTAACTGCTTGTTTTAAGAGCAATTATTAGTTTGCCGTCTTTTAAGGCGGACCACATATGTAAATACATGACATAGTTTTCTGTCATAATCCCTTCAGAAAGGTGGTATCAATATATCCCCAGGTGGGTTTAGGATAAAGCGATCTAATGATAAGTAAATCAGGGACTTATCAGTTTATTGTATTTCTAATATGAGAAGCTACCCTCTCAAATTAACATCACCACTGACCAGTTTTTGGTCAGCTCGTGGTTTAAGTTGCATACTTTGTCTAAAAACGTTCCTTAACTTGTTTTACCCAGAGGTCGTGAATAGTTTTCACATGAACAGCTTCAAAGGTTTTCTTCCCCATATGCTGAAAGTCTAAAACCTTCTCAAACCAACTGGCCAACCAGCAAAACCGCTCAAAATGATTAACAGCCCCCATTATCCAGCACCCCAGCCTAAATCTCTGATAGCAATAATCTGTCTTGAAGAAAACTCATGTTGTCCCACAACACGCCTGCTTTTGCCCATGTCGGGCCATGGACGTGTTGTCCTCGCATATGGCCACCGAGCCCATGCTGCCTGGGAGTGGCTGTGCCCACTGCTGACAGGCTTCCCAGAGAAGAAGAAAACATCTTGAGCACGCAGTGGTAAACGCGGACCCTCCCGTTGGCTGACATCCAAACTCCGTCTCCTGTCTACTGGGAGAACAAGGGGAGAAATGGAACAACTGGTTTTAATGAAACAATTACAAGACGCTAATTATTATGTTAATGTTTTGCTACTATCATCAGGCACTGCTAACAGCCTCCTGCACCTAGAGGTTCGATGTGCTGGATTTGTGTGCATGCGTGTGTCTGTCTGTGCAAGCTTGTGCGCGTTTGTCGTTCTTTTCATTTTTCAGTGGTTTTGTCATTTTTCTTTTCTTTTTTCTACCCAGCGAGGTGGGAAGACGGCAGAAAATGGCAGGCATCGGTAGGAATGCGCTGAAAAATAAAAAGGGCCACAAAACACCGTCTGTTGTCATGGAACGTCAGGTACATTAATTCCCATAATGCAAAGCACAAGTAAATTAGCAGCAGGGATGCTGATGATTCAAAACCATCAGTTGTAGGTGTGAGGCGATTGTGTGTGTGTGTGTGGGGGGGGGCATGCATGGCACGGGAGGCTCAAGAGATGGGCCTCAAGGCAAGCATGCACACATTAAATACACACATTCAAACATGCATCTCGCCTACGTTTAAACGCAGATGCACACTCAAACATATACGTGTATCATATGAACACAACCGCATTATTTCCCCCTCTTCACATACACATACAACCCACACTCACACCCACAGTCATATGTACACATCCATAACCACGTCATGACAAGATCCAGTACTGACACATCCACATGGTCAACATTTCAGCATGACTCATGTTCTCCTCAGCATGGGCGTGGATCTTATGTGACTGACGTGTGGTTTGATTCTTTGGGTAGCGGCTTCCTTGCAGTATTCAGCACCGTGCCCCAGTGGTTAGCGCTGTTGTCTCAAAGCAAACAGGTTCTGAGGTTCCTGAGTTTGAACCCCAGGCCGTCCCAGGTCCTTTCTGTGTGGAGTTTGCATGTTCTTCCTGTGTCTGTGTGGATTCCCTCTGGGTGCTCCAGTCTTCCCACCATCATAAAGATATGCATATTAGGGTTAATACTCCTGCCAGTGCCCCTGAGCAAGACAGCAGGAAAGGAATTGGAGTTGATCTGTGGGTGCTGTAGCTGCTCACTGCTCTATACAACATTTCATTTTATGTATGTGCAATGACCAATAATTGGTTTCCGCTGCTTCTTTAGCCAGTGCTAATGTTAAATGAGTTGTTGTTGCAGTGGCCGCTGCAAATTTTCTCTTGATTCCAAACTCAAACAGTTGAAACCAACCTTGCTCACCCACATCTTGACATGTTCCATAGTGCTGGTGTGGGTACAGTGCAGCTGTTCTGTTTTCACCTGGCCCTTTGAAACACAAAGGGAAAAATAGGATGTGAAGCTGTGAAGGTTCCGTTCGCTTTGAGACTTAAAGAGCCGTCCGTGTGGGGCTTCTGCTGCTGTGTTGTGAGGCCCTGTTCAGCGCTGATAGTTTGAGTCTACTGTCTTTAGTCGCATGGCTTTAGTTGCGTTTTGTCGCAGTTTGCACTGTGGTGAGCTGTTTTATTTCTGGACTCTTGTCTGTCTCAGTGGTGTCACCACGGCCAGCTCTCCCTAAACAAGCCGCTTTAAAATCTCAGGAGGACTACCTGAATGACTGGAGGCTAAAAACAAAGTTTAAAAGATAGTGCCAACAGTCTCCCACATTGCCTTCAGAGCCAGTCAACCGTGTCTCATTGATGGCAGTGTATTCGTGAACAGTCGGCACAAGGTCTTGGCGCAGACCCTTTGATTGAAACCTGTTTAGCAATGACTGCTAATTTCATTACATGGTGTTAACACACACTGAGCGGACCCCAAAAGGCCCACTTTGAACTCTCAGGGACCAGACAATGACAGGGGCCACTCATGGGGACTGACGAGAGTTTGACGGGTCACTGGGGGTGAAGAGAAAAAATAGACCAGGGAGGTTTTTCATAATTCTGAAGTCTGTCAAATATTTTGATATGTCCCACACAGCGTGGGGCTGCTCCTCCTGAGCCTTTTTGGCTTTCAGCAGGGGGAACAATTGACTTTCTTAGTGATCAAATAGTTGCCCACCCCCATCTTGCAGCAGGCTGAAAACCTTTCATGAGGAGCCATGGCTCCCGGCTGCAGCTGTTCAGCTGCACTTCTTCCCATGGATGCTGTGGATAAAAGTCTTTGAATAAGTCACTTCAGTTGTGTGGCCTCACAGGTTTTGCTTGTGCTGCAAACTTGGCACACCACACACACTTTATTTTTTTTGGTCTTGTTTGGATGTTGTTGTTTTTAGTGTTGTTGTGGGGAATTTCCTCATTTCCCCATTCATGACCATGGATGACACCTGTTTGGAGAAGTGTAGAAAAAGTTTCAATATCTTCCTGCTGTGTAGAATTCAAGTTTTCTATCCGACTTTATACACATTTTCTGCATATGCATTTTTTTCCATATATTTATTTTATTGTTATTTATTTTTTGTAAAGAGAATCGGGGGGGGGGGG
>OMLC01043312.1:13583-25690 GCA_900302585.1 Regalecus glesne
CTGCTGAAAATGCAGCCAGTCAAAGTGAGAGCAGCGAAGAAGAAACCATGGCATGGTCGTGACTGAAAGTTCACCTCGGATTTAGGAGGCGTATGAATATTCATGAAAAATTATCCTGCGCTTGATAGCCAGCCTTCTTCTGGTTCGGTATTAGGCCCATGGAAGAGATGAAAGGCTTGTGAACCATCCCCACTTCCTCGCTCCTATATCGGGACACAATGGCCAACCAGCCGCTCAATTAGTCTGCCATCTTAGACTGACTGCTTGACAGGTCTAGCTAATTGTTAATCCCGCCATAACTGTTGCTCAGAGTAATTAATCATGTGACAAAAGGAACCTCAGTAAAACAGCCCCAGTGGCCACTGCTGCGAAACGTGTCAAACCATTGAAACGGGGAAACTGAGCCAGCGATGGAGGGATGGAGAAGGTTGTCCAATTTACCATCGAGGTTGATCGGCAAACATTTAATCTTCATTTGTGGCACCTTTAGCAGCGAAGACGTCAAAAGCAACATTGAAAGTGCTTTTCTGGTCGTTTTTTTTTTAATGCTTATTTTCTGACATGTGAACAAGATGTCCCTGAAATCTCCTGGCTTACGTTAGTGCCGTGCCGTGCCATGCCAGCCCCACGGAAGCAGGTCACAGGGTCAAGTACTATTCATCATGGGATGAAGTGTCATTTTCTCCACTCCATACTGCGGCTAGCTGCTTGAGAGGAGGAGAAAGAAAAGGCTGTGTTCTTTGTGGGAGAAAGAAAGGCAGGGGCGAACACAATCCCAGCCTCTGAGAGGAGATAGGACGGGTGGTCCGTGGTAGGACTTGAACACAAGGTGCCACTGTGTCAGAACGGCAGTGCATTTTGAGATGCGAGCGATGATGACATCTGTTTCTCCGAAATCTCCCCGAAACTCCCCGGTCATGAGACAGGCAACATTCCTGGGAACATTAAACTGACACAAAGGCCCACCGTGTTCAGCTGCACTGAGTCATCCAGCCGTGACCCAGAAGTGATTTCTAGTTCCTGTTGTTGTATTCTTTCCAGTCTGTGTCCAAACTATGATTAATGTCTGCCTCCTGCCTCTGTAGTGGCTGACGAGCGCATGTCTTTTTCAGATAAAAGAGATATTCACCATAGATGCAGGGATCTCAAAAAAGTCCAAATACATGTATTAAGTCAATAGGGAGTCTTTACAGAAGACCCATGGTGATATCTCCATAACCATCTCCCTCATAGTAAAAACAATGTTAGCTGCTCTCTTTAGGTACAGAGTAGTGTGACTGGTGCATCGCAGGCCTGGCTGAAAAATAGCTAATATGAGCAACGCTGATCAGAAAAAAGAAAGAAAAGTACATATTCAAGGAAGACAGAGTGACCCTCCTGCCAGCTGAATACCCCCAACGCACACACATGCACACAAGACCCTCCCTCCTCGCCGTGAGGGAGCTCGGCACAATACCACACACAAAACCCCCCTAAAATAAAGACAAACAGTGGGAACCCTTCCTTAATTTGACTTGCTCCACAGGTGGTCACCAGCTGCTTGAAAACAGGTTACCAGGGGCCGGCGTACTGATGGAAAAGGAGGGATTCTGTCACTTTTCGGAATGGGTACAAAGGACTCAAAACACATCACAGGTCCTCAAACCAGGAAGTTGTGGGTTTTTTTTCTTTTTTGTGGTGTTTTATTTTAAATGCTTGGAGGTAACATGCTGCTCCACTGTGGCACACAGGGAAGTCTTTTGTCTGTATGTTCATGCACTTACATCAGGGCTATCGACTACCCCCATCTCTTTTTAGTTCACATGATTGAATAAGGGCCTGTTTGTCAGATTCAGGGTTGTTGTTTTTCATCTAATTTCTTCATGCCAGGCACCTCAGGGCAGGAGACTTGGTGCTATTTTTCCCCTTGTTTTTAGTTTGTTTTCGTTTTGTCTTTTTCCACCTTTTTATCAGGTCTCTGATCCTGTGAGAATGGAACTGTGTGAGCAAGACGAGACATGGTTGCTTGTAAAGTGTCTGAGGCTGTTGATTGCCACCTAGCTTGGTTCTGATGGACACAACATTTGTTTGCATGTGACCGGAAGGTGCCGGATTGAGTTCCCTATTTCAAGTATTCCTAATCCATCCAGTTTTCATCCGGTCAAAAGAACACAACCTGAAAAAGATTTGTATAGAATGGAAATGTTGCCATCTCCTAAATGTCAGGAGAATGAGCTTAAGTGTGCAGGTTTTACTTTTCACCAGACCTAATCTAAAGATGTGTTACCAACCCTACCCCAGTAGAAAAGCCCACATCCAGATGATGTGTTATTGCCCTGGTCACAGTTAGCAATAATCCACATAAACAAAAATACATGTTTCATGTTGCCTTTCCGCAGGGACTTCACTGGCTGGTCATTCAGAGACAGCGACAGGGAGCCAATCTCAGGACCAGAAACACAAGATGGGTCAGACGACGCTTCGGAGAAAGAGGGGCCTTCAGATCAACTCTACTGTACACTTTGAATACCGGCCGTCACTCTTGAAGTCTTCCTCAGCAATAAGCAGACAAGCAACTACCCAGCATATGTAAGCAACAGCTTATATAAATGTTTTTATTTATACATATTTCAAGCACCCCGGATGCACTGCATGCTTAGGAAGCACATACCGTTTGAATCTGTTCTTAAGGGTGGCCTCCTGTACGTCAGCACCCCATCTGAGCTCGTTTGAAAAGGTTCACCTTAAAACATGTGTTGCTGGGTTGTCTCCACCTGTCGCAGTGCACATCAGGTCAGGTTCTGCAGCATCGGGCCAGACAGGAGGCATGTTTAACTTTGTCTGATAACCAGGTGTCAATTAGATGGCTTTCATTTAAAATAAGCCAAGGGATCCTTGAAAGTCTTGTTTGGGTCTTTTATTGAAACCGCTTAAGGTCGTCTACTTTGAGTTCACCAAACAAGAAGGAAAATATTTCCCACGCAAGATGCTGTGTGATCTCTGATCGGAATAGTAGTAGACTCAGTGAGGTTGAGGAGGTTGTTTTGTCATTGTCGTACGCTGGGAAAACACCAGTGCCACCATGATGCATTAATAGAACCCAATGAGGACACGGTGATGTGTTCTAAGTAATTCTTGGTGAAATTGATTTGGAACATCACTGTTTTATTTATGGGACCTGAATTAGAGGCTTTGCCAAAGATTTATCCCCAAATGTGACATCAAAAAGGCTCAAAACCTCCCCCCCCCCAGGTTTTCTTGCTCATTACTAAAACACATTAGCGATGTTGTTTCTCTTGGGTGTGCTTTAGTTCATGTGACCAGTGGATTTTAAAAAGAGGGCAGAGTGTCTGCTCTCAACCTAATCAACATCATCAACCCAAATCGAAACACCTTCACAATAGAGACAACAGCAGAGGCAGTGTTCTATATTTTACACAGAGGTAGAGAATGAGAGTTTGAGATTGAACCCGAGTCATGAATATTCGGTTTGGTTGCCACGTAAAGAAACAGTGACTTTATTTGACATTCTTGCAATGTTGCATTGCATTCTTATAATGAACGTGTTCTCTTCCCTTAACCCATCCTATTGTACAGCAGCAGAGAGCAGCTGCAATGCCCGGGGTATAACTCCGGTTCTTTTTCCCATTGCCTTGCTCAGGGGCACCGAAAAAAATACTAACCCCGCCATGTATGTCTTGATGGTAGGGGTAAATCTGAACACCCGCGGGCACGCAGACACAGGGAGAACAAACCAACTCCACACAGAAAGACACGGGGACGGCCTCTGATTTGAACCCAGGACCTTCTTGCTGTGAAGCAACAGTGCTAACCACTGGACCACTGTGCTGCCCGGTGCACTGGGATATACAGGAACTCAATGTAAGCTTTGCCATTTCCCTTCCACCACTGTGAGCCCAACGTGACTTACACCATACCAACTAATTCACGGTTTAGACGGTATTTACTTCAAACCATCATTAGAATACTCTTCACAAAGTAGTGAGCACCAGTTAATCTCTTCCCAGGTTCATCTTGGGTGTCATCTGATGAACCAAGGCAGCACTATGCCTCAGGATCACCCTAAACCCCGGTCAACCCATCAGTCTCCCTCTCCTCGTCACTCCAGATGATACTTTAATCTGCCTCATCATCACCTCCCCGTATCCCCGGCATCCATGGTGCGAGTGTTTGTTTTCCATCATCAGGACTCGTCAGGCAGGATAAAGACAGGTAACCTGGTGGCACAGGGTGGTGTGGGCTGGGGGCTGGGGGGTGTTTACAGCAGCAGATTTATCCACACTGATGTTTTGATGTCACCAGCGGCTCCTCGGGGCGATCCGTCGTCGTAACGAACCAAACCCCAATCAAATCTTTTGAAGTAGTCGTCGACGCCAAAGCGCCTTCTACCTTAATGCTAAATAATTAGCAAGCGTCAGTGCACCCAGCTCACTGGGATTGTTACCTCAGGGCTAAACTCGCTTTTCCTGCTTTGATCATTACGTTAATTAAATCTGGCTCCCTTGACAGGTTGAGGGCTAAAAAACAGGTAGGTGTCATGTGCACCTCACTGAAGACAGAAGCACCTGGTGCGTCTGAGCTGTCAGCAGCGGTGCCTTGAATATCAGGGGGGGGGCAGACAGCGGTGTTACTAATTCGAACCGATGTCCCAAAAGAGGGGGGAAAAACAACTCAATCGTAACACACCCCAGTCTCCTGGACCACAGGCGGGTGAGGCTTCACTGGAGCTTTGGCCAGAGGATGAAAAAAAGTCATGTTGTCAGACCTCGGTGTCAGCTCACGTCATAACCAGGCACCCCGGGGATAAATTAGATGCGTGTTTCAGGAGATGTGTCAAAAGTGTTCTCGGTCCACATCACAGCAGAGAAATAGTGCAAAGGGGGATTCAAACCAAAGTCAAATACCAAGGGTAGTTGGAGGAAAGCCTCACCTATGTTCTTTTAAAGTCAAAATGGCTCTAAACTTTGGCTCGCAATCTCTCGGGAGACAGCTTCACCGACAAGTCTGTTGAGGATGGTAGAGTTTTTCATCTGGGCCTAATCTCTCGTATGATAAGCACTCTCTACTTAATGTAGATGCATTCACCTTTTATCTACCTCCTCACCATCCAGGAGGGAAGTGGATTTGTCTCCAATGAGGGCCTGAGGGCCAAGAAAAACTGTGTCCAGCATGTAAACAATTTAAAACGAAATTAAATTAATACGATATTATCTTGAATTGAGATGCTGAGTCCATCCCGTCCCGTTCAAACAGACGTTCTGCAAATAACTAGAGCTGCATCAAACAGCCCGAGGCTCACTGGCCTTTTCACAACATCTTCATACGGCGAGCAGCAGAATGTTCACCAGCAATTAGTATCTTCACTAGCTTTGTCAGCCCATCTACCTGTTTAATCAAACCGTTTTCTGGGCATGTATTCAACCTTCAAAGGGGGCAGTTTGAACAGAGGAAGATGTGCACACAAAAGTAAGTCCTTTTTAAAGGCTCTTTTTTATCTAGATCATTAACGTTTTGGAATCAGAAGTTGACATAAAGCCCGGTTTTGTTGCCGCGTTCCTCCTGGACCAATTTCTGTGCAGCGGAAGTTGAAGATGTTTGGAAAATTGCTGCGATTATAGTGTTCATGTGCCATTTGATACCGGTTCCAAGAACAAGGGATACAGTGGCCAAACCAGACCACACCAATAAGTGCTGGCGGAACTAGACGTCCTTTCATAGACCACATGGTCGCTTTACCGATAGGACAGATTGTATTATCATGGAAATCAACTTTCCAATTCATAGTGGGAGCAGCCTCACCCTGCTTAATTTGTAATGGTGAGATCTCAGCAGCAATTAAAGCAGAGTGGTATCAATAAGCAACATTGAGACTAGCAGCAAATACAAGGGAAAGTGAACCGGACTCTGCCTCCTCAGAGAGACTGGCTGATGGTGGTTATTCTTTAAACACAGAGCAGATTTCATCAGCTTGTGCGTCTCGTTTTTGACTTTCTCTTTGCCTAATTGGTTGATTTAATAGGTGTTCCCAGTGCCTACGACTGGTACAGGAAGGTGTCTTGATTGGTCACGGCTGAATAAAACACTTATATCATTATACGTAAACTTTTGAAGCACCGTCGCTGCCAGTGCACATGAGCTTATGGCTTGGCGTGGCGGATCAAAGATGGAACCCATCATGGAAAAAAACCTAGCACATCGCAGGCGGACTTCAAAGTAGAACCCGATGGAAGTTCTTCATCACTCTCCAACAGGAACATCAAATGATGCCACAATACATTCACAGACTTTATGAAGACACTTTAAAGTTGAGGAGGATGGGGAAAGGAGCCCCCTCCACACACTCTAAAGCCTGGTCCATCTCAAAGCTTTGAAACAGCCACTCCTGAGCCAGCCATTGAAACGGACCCCTCCTACCATAGACCGTAGACCCAGCTCAGGATAACGGGTGGGGGCTCTCATCGCATCATCGACAGACTCCTCTGCAGCACTCGTGGCCTGTGTTTCTGAAGAAGAAAAAAACGCAAGAAATTAATTTCCTCTCTGGACGAAGAAAGGCATTCTTCATGACAGGGCCCCCTTTTCCTGTCATCTGCAGACCACAAGTCCACTCATCTATTTATAGAGACCCTCCCTCCTTATTACAACCAGATTGCTTGAATCCAACTCTTGTCAGGTGATTCGATTAACAAATTACACTGTGCAGGGAAGCCAGCGATAAGGAGGGGAGGAGATGGAGGAAAGGTAGAGAGGAAAGGAGGCTTTCTGTTTTTTTCTGCTGCAGCACTTACCCATTAAATATTCAGTTTGATTCGTTTTTACTTGGTGCGTTTCTGACCCAGTTCTGAGTAATTAGGTTTACACTGTTGAGCCACTTTAGTAAACAAGGGTATCTTCCTGGTGAAATGTCTTTGTGATGGCACTTGATATGGCAACGCTGGCTCTCTCCGAGGGGATTATCTTCAATCTGAATCAGATACCTATCTGTTATGTTTACTCGTCTTCTCTTTAATAACACAACTGTATCCCCCTGGAAACTAACCGAGAGAGGGCACAGCACCGCGAGTCTCGTCACACTCTGAGGTCTTTTTTACCATTGCTGCTGATAGTGGCTTTGTGGCCTTATATTTTCCATGTAGGTTTTCTATGCATGCATAGTTTGTAGTTTTAAATGCATCTCCCCGTCTGATGGAATGAAACCATTGTGAGAGGGGTCTGTTTCACGTGTCAGGATCAGTCCCCACGTTGTGGGGGTAGATGTGGACTTATATGGAACTGAGGGTTTAAGGCAGGATGCCCTTCCTGATGCCCCTGTAAACCCTCAACATCTGTCTTGTCAATTTCCGAAGCATGCGTTCTACCTTGTAACTACACTATTGTGCATGTGGGTAATTTGTGTTTTGGTGCCATGTCTGTACCCATTTGACTTCAAGTTGTGGTCCTAGTGCAGCTTGTAAATGCTATAGACTGTAATAAAAGATACTAAATAGCACAGTATTATGCATCATAGTAATACCACAGTCTGTTACTTACTGTGCTTCTTGCTCTGATAGCATGCAACTGTTCATTGGATACACTCAAACACCTAAAACATGTGTGTTTGTATATCTAAGAGTGTATGTATGGACATATATTGCAGGAGCAGCTTTGCTGAATCATAGACTTGGTGTGTTTCATTGCTCCTTGTCCACATAACTCTGAGCTCACGTCAGCGTCCCAAACAGATGGGGAGTTTCTCATACCCGGTTGCCTCGGCACGCTCATCACTGGGCATGTGCAAACTCTCCAGGACACTCGGTCCATAGGAGGAGTCAGTTGTATCTCAGAGCGTCAGCGGTCACTCTGCTTCGACTGCAGAGGCAGAACTAACAAGTTAAACCCAAACATTGGTTTTTGGATGGTGGGCCGGGGCGGGGTTGGAGGATCAAACAGACACACTCAAGTCAATTTTCAGAGTATGGAGAATCAAGACGCCTTCTACTTATTTATCCATTTATCTATTTATTTATTCTTAGAGGCTTATGTTCAAATGTCAGAGTGGCAGTTGTCAGTTCCTGCAGTCTCTGCTTGCACGTTTCCCGGGGCCAGGATCGCCATTTCTTATTTGTTGCATTAGGCGTACGAATGAAATTTCTGAGCAAGGGGACGTATCTTTGCATATAAAACAAGGCTCTGGGTAATTTTCCAAACAGTTCACGGTGAGACAGGAAATGAGAGCGTATGAGAGATGGGGGGGTTCCCACCTTCAGAAGGGCAAACACATTTAGGAAATTACCGTCTTTTGTAAATCCGACTGCCTCCGAAGTCAAATCGTTTCATGATGTGAGAGTGTATAAATATTCACAGTGTGGTTCGAGGGCTTGAGGTCAGGGTGAGATATACGGACTGTAGTAACAGGAAGTAAACTTTAGACTCTGACTCCTTTTGGTGTGAGCTGGCTCGGCTAAGTGGTTCTGATAAATCATGTCTTCTTGGATGGGTTTTTTTCCGTTTCTGTGCTGTGATTGAGGAACGTCAGCCATGTGGATTTTCATGGACTTATAATGCGTTGTGGATGGAAAAGGGGAATTGTAGAACTTTAAATGGCCGGTTTTTCCCCCACCATGAAAAACATATCGCATATTTATCAATATACAATTATGTATTGAAAATGATCATGTGCTACAAACATTTAGAGTGCATTATTTGGATGTTTTGAGTTTCACCTGCCACGAAAAGGCACTGAGCCTCTGTCGGTGAGCCACGCTGACTTCCGTGTCCTGTCGACTAGTGTTTTACAGCGTCTGTTTATTATAGATGGCCAATATGATGGATATGGTCATAATATTAATGTATGACTGACACAGCGGATGTATGAATCATGGCTGGCTTTATTTCGAAGCGAGTGTTTCATTGGCCTCACCACTAAAAAGTGATAGATAAATGTCAAGCGATGGTAGCAGTAAACTAAGATGAAACAGGTTTGATGGTGTGTTTTCATTGTTATCAACCCCCAAGTCAATTACTAGTGTGTCTTCCTCATGTCACAGCCACTATGGGCATCCACATTCACCTCACTTGATGTCTGCAAAATGAGACCTTTTTCACCCTGCTAAATGCAGAGGTTTAACAGGGGAAACCTGAAAGGTTTCTATTTGTCTAGGGAAATGTGACCGAGACTATTCTAGTATGCAGCCACAGCAGTTCCAAGGGGCAGTTGCAAGAAATAAATGACGCGACGCCTTATTGTTAACATGTTTTACTGAGCAAGGCATGCTAAGCAGCTCGTATGTCACCTAATCACCAATCCAATGCAAAAAATGTAGAAACGTATCGGTTCCTACTTGTGACCCCCTAAATCAGACTTTCATGTGTTGAACAGTGAACTGTGACACAGACTGACTTCGGTTCTTCGTTTTCCTGCAACTCTGCAGCATAACTCAGCAAGTGGGGCGATCGTCTTGTAATCAGGTGGTTCGATCCCCTGCCCCTACAGAAAACTTGCTGAAGCGTCCTTGAGCAAGAGACTAGCTGCCGCCCTCTGCTCCTTTACAGCAGGAGTTAAATGCAGAGAACACATTTCATTGTATGCATGCAAAATGACAAACAAAGCTGATTCTTCTTCTGCTGCTGCTGCTGCTGCTGCTGCTACTACTGTAAAGAACTCGGAGAATAAGCCACCTGATCTCATTGGAAAACAATGCTTAGAAAGATAAGAGACTCGATTGTTTTTCACATACCATGAATAGTGAAATTCTTCCTGTGGACCCCCCTGGGTACAGCGACCCCAGGGTGAGCTTAATGTTGATAGGTGATGCAGGATAATACTCCGGGGCACACAGATCAGATATATATGTATTGGTCTTTTAGAGTTCACTAATGCATGAACAGCCTCGGCATCTCACCTATGGGAGGATTAAAAAATCCAGACGCAGATAAAACCGTATAAGTGTGTATTGGCCCGGGGATCCTTTAAGGACCATGGTCCAGATAGATTCCACTCGGGTTCTTCATCAAAATCAATATTTGAAAACTCGGACTTTGCTCCTGGTTGATTTGTGTTGATTCCAACCTCTCTCACCAAAACAGGTGGTAAACAGACTGAAGTGCCTCATGAGTAGTGAAGACCCAGTATCGTTTTTATTACAAGGGCTTGGAGGACTGTCTGCAAAATCATGTTTCTTTGATTACCTGTTTGATATCATAATTTGCCAGACAGTCGAACAGATTGCCAAATGGCTATTTGATGGGGTTGTTTTTATTAGAATTGGGTTGTTTTATTTCCGAAATCACCCATAGGAAGTTAAATGGATAACAGGCCTGACAAAGGCTTGAAACCCTCAACCTTGGTACCAACCATTATTAATCTTCACTGTGAGTGATCTTTAGCTAAACATCATAAACGGTGAACAACTCAAAGTTCCTTCATCGTGTCAAAGATTTCTCAAATATTTTCCCATGCAGTAGCTCAGTGGTAAAACACACACTTTGGGAAGTGTGACAGGCCAGATGTTGCAGGTTCAAACCCACTGCAGGGCATCATGTGTAAGTTGTAGATTTGGTAAACCAGTTATAAACCTGATCTCAATTGGAACGGCTTAAATCCAAAAACACAGATTTTTTTCAATATAGCAATAGTATAGTTTTACAGAGGGGAATTGTAAAGAAAAAAAGAAAACTAGAATATTGTGACCTGATAGTCTTTCTAATGACTTTTGTCTATATTTATTAATGTGAAAATTAATTGCATATACTTAATTTAAGGAGCTTGATACAGCTAACATTCTTTTTTTTATTCTCTTCATTGTGTTATAGCAATTTGTCTGACACAGTTATGGATTTTTTCGGGTTATTTTTTTTGCTTAATAAATTAAATCAACCTGACCTTGCAGCTTCCCTATAAATCAGTATTTAGATTTTCCTTGGAAGCTAGTGTGGTTCGTCAGCCCAGAGGCAGTGTCTTATTCAGATGCTGGAGGTTTGAGGGTAGATGGCGACTACATTTTTTCCCTATTTCTCCGTTGGCCTCGTTTTGACAGTTCACTTTATTTCTACTTATAAAAGACATAATACTTGAAGTGATGGAGAGAAGGAAAGAAAGACAAATTGTCGAGCTGAGATGGAAAAACATCTTAACTCGAGAAACGGAAAATAAAAAAAGCATTGCATCAGGATCTGAATGACATCAGAACACCAAATCCAAATCAAGGAAAAGATAATAATCGGCCCTCCTCTAGCTCACATGTTAACCTTCATGATGATAATCTGCGTCTTGCACAAGAGAGGTATGTTTGACATGAGGAAATGGAAAAATCAAAATCTTTAAAGTGATTGCTGGGACTTGATGATGCAACAGAATGCTCCCAATTAATGTCACAAATAACATTATCAGTGTAACTATAGTGGTCAGGTACACTTCTCAACGCGGAAATGTGTTTTTGTACGATTGTACACGTGTGGTGTGTTTTGACAAATCTTGTAAAGCAGAACACACACACACACACACACACACAGTCCTATTCCTTTGCATTCCCCAGCCTCTGAAAGTCAAAGCCTCCATATTATTTGGCCGGATAAAAGTAATATTCATCTAATATTTTTCCCTGACATCAACAAATGTAAATTATGATGGGTGTTGGTGTGTAGCCTGTAATTATATATCACATCTCCTCCTCCCATCTCCTCCTCTCCTCTTATTAGCGTTACGTTTCCTCCGTCTCAGTGTCTATGTTTAGGCAGCGCCTTCACACTCGCTGCTCTGCTGCAGCTCCAGGAAAAGCCACCCGGCTCTTATTAAAAGACTGTTGCTGCACCCTACAGTTTAAAAATGTCTTTCTCTTCTAATCTCTCTGAACACCCCATCCTCTCTCTCTCTCTCTCTCTCTCTCTCTCTCTCTCTCTCTCTCTCTCTCTCTCTCTCTCTCTCTCTCTCTCTCTCTCTCTCTCTCTCTCTCTCTCTCTCTCTCTCTCTCTCTCTCTCTCTCTCTCTCTCTCTCTCTCTCTCTCTCTCTCTGTCTCTGTCTCTGTCTCTCTCTCTCTCTCTCTCTCTCTCTCTCTCTCTCTCTCTCTGTCTCTCCCTCTCTCTCTCTCTCTCTCTCTCTGTGTCTCCCTTTCTCTCTCTCTCTCTCTCT
>OMLC01043314.1:0-14506 GCA_900302585.1 Regalecus glesne
ATGGGGTACACCCTATGTTCCCTTAGCGCTGTCGGTTAGCTATCGGTAAGGCTAGGTTAGATTTTAAGCATTGGGTTAAAGTTAGGGTTAGGAAGACGTTGAGGATAAATCAGGTTAAGGTAAATTTAGTTTAGGTAAGTTGAATTAAATAGGGTTGAGAGAGAAGACATACTCCCCCAACTAAGTATGAGAGTAGGAGTGAAAGAGAGTGAGATGAGTGAGTGAGTGAGTGAGTGAGTGAGTGAGTTAATGAGATTCATGAGTTGCTTTGCATCTAGAACGGTTTCGTCTCCCTCTCAAGTGTCACCAGGAGAGGAAATTTTGAAATGAGATAGCCATTAAAACTACAGCAGCCACTGCTGAAGGTGAAATAGCAGAGAATGTATTAAACATGCCCGTCTCGGGGGAAGAAAAGGGAATTTTAGCTGGAGGGACCAGAGGCTCAGTGAACTACTATAATTATTTCCCATGGAAGATTGGAACACCTATAACATTATTTTTAGTGATAGGACTGGTGAAAAATTATTCAGCAGGAACCCCTTTTTAGAACAAAAATATCATTGACAACTGAAAACAGGCCAGAAACAAAGCAGGATAGACAATTATAGTGTACATGTGCTAGAAAGCTACCTCCAACTCTCTCAAGGCGTTGTCACACTCCTTCTGCCCTGCTGCTTGCTGGGTGCACAATGTGATCAACTGGTTAATGCTCTCTGTCACCGCCCTGAAATACAAGGGCAGTTGTACACTCATTTTATTTCTTGCTTCCCTCTCTGCACACATGCACAGTCTGCCTTCCATCTCAAATCATGTACACAGTCTTGCGTGGCACTGCTTTACGCAACAAGGCAATGTTGGCCTCTCTTTGTTAAAGGAGAAGCTTACATATGGTAAAGGAGCACAAGGGCTGAGTTGAGCTTGCATTCAGCCGTGCTGAACACAGACAGGCCCAAGCCAAAGCTTCCATCTTCCTAATTAGATAGAGAGAAGTCAGTGAGGCTCAAAGCCCTGTGGGAATAATGTCCTGGCTTCTCTCCACCAGTGGAGGATACTGCCTCTGGCACTACCGAGCAGACATGGCATGGGAGTGGCATATAGACACAGAAGAGAGATGTTTTGTGACATTCAAATATAAGCTGTGAATTTCTTATGACTTGCCAGTGGCCCCAAACTAGAAAAAGTTCAGAACGAGGAAGAAAAAAACTGCATAAAATTGACTTTCATATACTGCATACTTTACCTGAGAAACATCCTTTGGTTTTTCAAAAGCATCAAAGACATCTGGTACTACTACTACTGCTGCTACTACTACTACTACTACTACTACTACTACTACTACTAATAATCATAATAATAATCATAATGTAATAATAGTAATACTAACTACCACTACATATTCCTTATCTTACCTGGCTGCCACAGCTAAAAGATTCTTGGCATTAGCTGCACCAGGATCCACGGACAGAGACTTGGCAGCCAACAACAGCTTACTGGACGCCATCGAAATGTTCTTCAGATTACCAATTACTTGGATCTGGTCATCTTGGTTCTGCACAGCCCCACCCCAAAAATAAATAAATAACAACAACAATCGGGCTGTTTTTTCTACTTCATCCAAATAGTGGCAAAATTATATCAGATCAAGCTAAAATGTTTGGGAATCTATGACTTTATAATAACCACTGGGAAGAATTCATCAGTTAACAGTTTTCTAGAGATGGTGTGAGTACTGCATATGAGCCTGATGCATTCATTTGTAAAATGTCCCTCCCACCTATCTCATCTTTCCTTGCTCAGTAGGCCTTTTAAAGGATGATTAAGACCGGTGTGTCATGGTACGTCAATTCCGCCCCCAAATTTTCTTCCCAAATTAATGAGTAAAATAATCAGAACAAGAACATCGTTAAAGATCTTATTATTTCTGATTGGATTTGTGCACGTGCACAAACATGTGCATACATGAATTGGCCAAAAGGGTTTTATAAACACATAAGTAAACATAATTTAAGTACCAAAGTGAGAGAAATCTGAAACCAACCATTCCACATTTGAAGAGGATTTTTTTTAAATTACACTATTAAAGCTTTATTTCTCCTTGTAGAATAACCAGGCACCATAAATTATTGTAAGTTTTCTATCTATTGGTCAGTTCACTTGCTTTAACTGAACTGTTGAGGAGCTATACAAAGAGGTGTGAAACCTACCTGAGTGTGGCCTGCCATCTCAATGCCCGCATCCAGAAACTCATCAAAGTCTTGGCTGAACTTGCCAGAGGCCACTGCCAGCTGGCTGCTGGTGCCACGTGAAGAGTGGACGACCTCACCTGCTGAGTGATTGAGCTCAGCTGCTGTGTGGTTCAGGTCAGTCTGGGCCTCCTGAAATGACTTACTGCAGGGCGGAAGCTTCAAACAGAAAAAAACCCAACAACACATCATATCATGTACTTATGGAGTGGAAAACCATTTAAGGTTGTGCATATGTGTTAGCAAGCAAAACTGGATTATGATATGTGATAAAGTGGGCTACTTAAGTTTGTGTTAACCCCCCCCCAAAAAATCTAATAGTTACCCTTTATGAAGCTAAATATGGAGGACCTGTCAGAGAAATGGGTCAGTGTAGCCCCCAAGGAAATGGTACTCACCATGTCCACCAGTAGCTTTTTGCTTGCTTCGCCGATGCTCCTTAGAGCCATGTCCACATCCTTCTGGCCTGGCAGGCAATTCACACAATTATTCAGAGAGTGGGACACTGCTTTGGCCACCTGAAACACAAGTCAACACTCTGACAATGGGTTGCCATTAGTCATCCAAACAATGATACACAGTTCCAGAAACAAGCCATGAGGAGAAAAATATCTCAAATGCAAATTGTGTTCACAGCGGTGCACAACAATTCATGTCACTAATTTATGCTGTTGTCAGAGACATATGCCAAACAACGTGTTTATCCCCTGGAGGGCTGCTTGCGAACGAGCAGTTGTACTCTAGCACTCCTGAGAGAGAGCGGCTGTGTATGAGACAGTAATATATGAGAAAATAGCAAAGCTAAGAGGGGATAATTGCCATGGAGAGGACACTTATTTGCAAATCAGACAAGGGAGAGAGAGGCCTGGCAGAAACAACACGATAGTAACTTGAACATCTTACCCTCAAGGGCATATATATATAAATGTATATGAGACGATGCTTACCTGTGCCAGTCTCTGTTGACTCTCAGCATCTCCTGGGTGAACAAGGGCCTGGTGGGCTTCATGGATCAGCATAGCAGATCCCTCCATAACAAACTGGGCTGAGTCAAGCATTGCGGCGGCAGCCTGGGGCTCCTTGGTGCTAGCTGCCACACCTCTGGCTGCCTGGGCCAATGTTCTCAAAGCCTGTGCTGTTTCTCTTGCAGCAAAACCTAGAGAAATGTGGAGACACCGTGAAATAAGAAAGAGTCATTTATTTCTTTGGTAAATCCCTTTACAGTTCAAGATGAATGGAAACCTGATGAACAGATTCACCCATCTTTTAAATAGCTGCTTGTCAGTACATTTAACAGTGTAAACTGGAAGAGTGCACTGGAATGCAGATCTCTGCCAGATGTATCTTCTTTTCTCTGATAGTCCAACTTAGACAAAAATAGTAAGGGGAGTTAGCGCCAAATTGGTGTATAAAACAGGTTTTTCAAACTTTTTGAATCACTGAAATCACAAGAGGTCCTTGATCACACAGTCATAAATGTGAAAAAAAAATCAGGCAGACAGGCCCAGTAGTATGCAATTAGCAGTAGACAGATACATGCACACATGGGAAAAAAAAAACCTTTTTCCCCTGCTATTATAGGACTTTTGCACAGCATCTAAGTGAATTGAATGACACACACACCCACACACACACCCACACACACGTGTGTGTGTGTAACTTAATATGTAGTGCTCAAGCAAAAAATAAAATAAAAATCAACCAAATAAAAAACTTGCGCCAGTGGATGTGCACCCTCCTAGATGGACCCTCGCATAAATGCAATAATTTTGGGCCAACCCTGACCCTGGGAAAGTAAAAACAGGAGGCTGTCTTTTGTTCAATCAGTGTTCCTCCAGTTGCCATGTGCTGGGATCAGCAGCAAATGATTTTCTGACTTGTGAAAAGTGATCGACTTCTTGTTGGCTTTCAAGACTCATGCCCGAATACATATTTTGACACTAACCTGCTTAATGGTCAACTTGAAACTGCAAATTTAAAACATTAATAATGGAAATCCATGAATAAAAAAACAAAACAACAACCAAATATAGCAAGAAGTTCATACACCCGCATGAAGTAGTTTTTCAGATTAGTCGACATAGCAATATATCACAAAATTGAAATGGAAACATTTTTCCCATTCAAGTTACGTAACATAGAGTCTCATGACATTTAAGTCACATAACATGGAGTCTCATGACATTCAAAAACATGGCATGTTTTTCCCGGCTGGATGAAACGTAACTCATCAAATGTTAAGTGGGTCATCCTGAAGTTTTGGATCCACAGGACCTCTCTAAAATTACTGTGGGCAATGACCTCCCAGAAATCCCTGATTTGTGGCCACTGTCAGGTATAAGGGGTTTTGCCTTGTCATCCCTGCATGCATCACATGCCCTCGTCATCTTCGATTAAAGACTACCAAATATATTGCTATGGATACAATTGACTTCACCATGCCAACACTTATCAAGTGTTGTGGGATGGTGGCCCAATGGTTTATGCTGTTGCCTCACAGCAGAAAGATCCTGGATTTGAACCTCAGGCCACATCAGGTCTTTTCTGTGTGGAGTTTGCATGTACTTCCTGTGTCTGCTTTGGATTCCTCCACCATCAAACAGAAATGTATTTAATAGTTAATACTCCTGACTGTGCCCCTGACCAAACCAATGGAAAGAAGAACTACAGTTGCTCCCTGGGCACTGCAGCTGCTCACTACTCCTATTCAATAGGATGGATCAAATACGGAAGACAAATTTCATTGTAACCTGCGATATCCAAATAAACTGGCTTTCTTCTTCTTTTATCAGGTCTTGGAGATCCGTCACCATGTTTAATTGGGTTGATTATCACAAGAGGAAAAGGGGCTATCGCCTGGTGGAAATAGTAATCATTGTGTTTGTAATGAGTAATGTGATTTGTGTCTAATATGAAAACGAGCAGCACAGTAGGTTGTAGTAATTTGATGAGATTCTTCTGAAACTGGTTGTGTTTTAAAAAAAGGTAATATTGTAAAATTTGGCACAACTTGGGAGGTGCCCCGAACTTATTAAACATCAAGCTGAGGGGAAAAGCAGCAAATTGCATCAAATTGCATTAGTCAGTCAAGTGAAGCCAGTTGCTGATGGAATGTTAAATCTAGTGAACATAAGATTAATGAGTACCAAGCAGCACCATAGGCCAGAGTGTAGATGCTGCTTGAAGCATTCATAGTTAGAACACTCTATTCACTATTTGTCTTTATCTCTTTTCCCTTCAACAGGATTCATTGATGAGGGAGATACAGCCAAGCCATACAAGATCCACAAGGGTTAATTTTATAGCAAAGTTAATAACATAAACACTAAATTAGAGAGTCATAATTTCATTTCCACATGGCAAAACAAATGGAAGTCATTTTTCCACTAAAAAATAGACTTGGCGGCATTTTGTTCTTATTCTAAATAGAGTAACTAGACAAAAAAGGTACTTAAATAATAATAAAAAGATAACCTCTTGGCAGGCCTCCAAGGCCTGCTTGCTGGGAAAACTAGGCTTCTCTTACCTGTGTAATGTTCATTCCCCTGTGCAGCACAAGTCAACAGTTGGGCCATAGAAGAACCAACAGCCTTAGATGTGCTACCCAGGTCCTGGGCGCACTTCTCCAACTATGTGAAACAGACAGAGAACAAATCAGTATTTGGGCAGGGAGCAATAGTCACCTCATTTAATAAGGTTACTGGGTGTTATGTGCTGACCGATTCCCCAGGAAGGGGTTTGAGTTGGCCTTCAATGACTGATGCCTTGGCATCTTGAAGCTCACTCCTGAGAGTCTGGACAGTTTTGAGAGCTGAGTCTATCTCCAGAGGACCACAGGCTTCATGAGCCTACATGAGAAGACAGACAAATAATTCTTAGAAAGAACCTCACAAGTGGGCAGAATAAACAATATGGAATCGGATGATTGTGGTAAGTATCTCCTTTGATCCAATAGGAGCTTGGTGGATTTCTAGGAACAGCTACCCTATACCATTAAAAACAGATAAATAAATACGTATGGACACAAATTACTATTTTGAGATGTGTCGTATTTGTGACTATGTTATGTGTACTTTATGTGGATAGATACCTTCTGGGCAGCAGTCCTCAGTTCCGCTAGACAAGTAGCCAGGTTTTTGGCACACTGGCCCAGTTGCATTGCAGCAGCTTGTTCAGTCACTGTAGGGACTGCTGACTTTGCAGATGTTACCATTTTACTCCCAGGCTGAGTGGACATTGACACAAGAAAACCCATTACATGGACATAATATATGACATAGATGTCAAAGATTTGTTAAGCATGTGGCATTTGTGGAACCAATGTAAGAGAAAAATGTATGTACTAAAAGAAAAGCTCTTAGTCATTAGACAGAAGGAGCAACCTACCTGCAGGAAGCTTTGACTAGCCATGATGAGGGCAAGTTGGGCACCCAGCTCCTCAGGCTGGGCCTGGCTACTCCTCATACCCTGAACCAACTGGGGAATGCTATCTGCTACTGCCTACGTGTACACAAACAAATACACGGATGAGTTAATTCAAAATGATACAAAGCAGTAGAGTGCAATCTGCAATGGGCAGGCTGCAAAGTCACCATGTAAAAGTTCACACATTGTTTTTAATACTACAGCTGATTTTCACACTACACCAACAATGCATTCTGCTTATGCAACAGTCTCTTGAGCACATG
The DNA here is from genome assembly GCA_900302585.1 of Regalecus glesne. NCBI lineage: Eukaryota > Metazoa > Chordata > Actinopteri > Lampriformes > Regalecidae > Regalecus > Regalecus glesne. The sequence goes on from OMLC01043314.1 coordinate 6,932, forward strand.
TTCACATGTCCATACCTTGCAGCTGTGCACTAGCTGTTGGTGGGAGGCAGTGTTTTTGTTGGAGGCAGCAGCATTCTGAGCAGCTGCGATGGTCTGAGTAGCAGCAGCCGCTGCCTGCTTAGCAGCTATCTGTTCAGAACATATCCATTGAAATCATTATGACTATGACTGAGGTAGTATGAGGTTAACACTTGCTTTTGCAAGTATGGCATCATTCTGTCATCTCCCTTATATACACACAGCTGGATTAATCCAACATTGATAATTGAGATAATAAACAGACGTTTACTTAAAAGATGCAGATGGACATGGTATGTCCAAGTCACTGAACCTCTCATTTTTCATTTCATTAGGTATAAAAAAATTGCTTAAATTTGCAATGTGTTAAAGCCCTAAATATTACACCATTAAAATATACACTTGAGTTGAAATTAATTCACAGAAAGAAGTCTGACTTTGAAGTGAATGACATAGAAGACAGGAGAAGAAGACATTCTTAATCTTGTGGGTAGAGGAACACAGTAAAATGAAAAAGAGAGAAAATGGAAACCTGAACTACAATGACATTTGTCCGGGGGAAAACAAACAAACCACACTTGGCAGTGAAAGGAGTAGCAGAGGGGGTATTTCTTTTTCTGGTAAGATTTCAAACGGGGGACCTATAATACATACTCCAAAACAAAAACCTGGCAGGTGCTCAGGAACTTTACAAATGATACTGGGAAAGGCAACCTTGGTAAGAACTGAGAAAATGAAATATGAGCACACAAGCATCTGTGATACAGTAATCTGTATATTAAACATCATCTATAATTTTACGTAGCACATCATAAAATAGAAACGACGGCAGATTAAGTTCAAAGTGCACTTTGGTAACTGATAAGCCAGATGTTGCAGGTTCAAACCCACCGCAGGGCATCAAGAAGGGCATCCAGGCTTAATCCACCAAACTCCATCTAAGCCTGTGTCCATCCACCCTCACAGCATGGGGGTGGAAATAGGCTTAGATACCGTGGCACGTAAAAATGGACTTCTAAGTCTCCTATTCAGTAACTAAAATGTTGACCTAAAACCTTCAGTTTTGTCTCATTGATGAACCCCTTGGTTGTGTTGGCAGTGTGATTTAGGTCGTCTTACTGCATGACAGCGTGCTTCCCGATGAGTTATTTTGTCCATAAGCAGACTAACATGTGACATTTAAAACAGACCTCTCACAGTATATAATTAAATAAAAGAAAAAAACATTTTTGTTTTTAACAGAACAAGTTTTTTTAACAGCCCTGCCTTTCCATCACGTACTTTGTAGTTTTTCCTGTTCCGTTTTGCCAACTGCCTTTTACCATCTCCTGGATTCTATATGAATGCAGAATTAGCTTTACATGTTTCCGACCGTGAGGGCTTTCTTATCATGAAACTGGATACAGGGGCAAGTGCAGGTGCAAAAGGTTGTATCAAATAAATCTTAGGTAATATGGTGAACGCTGGAGCCCTGCATATTTGATAAAGAGGTTGGATTAGAATTACTTCAGTTAAAGCAGGTGGAGTTGGGGCAGGCTTTGACTTGACCAATCGAATCAGCTTCTCTCATATCATTTAAATGCCTCACAACACAGATTACTCTCATTTTACTGATGGACAAAGAGGCTCATCTACTAGAACCACTTCACACTGATTTAATTTGGATAAAGGGGCGGCACAGCTCAGTGGGTAGGGCGGTTGTCTGGCCATTGGAAGGTTGCAGGATCGATCCCTGGTCCTACATATGGCATGTCAAGGTGTCCTTGAGCAAGACACTGAACCCTTAACTGCTCCCTGAGCGCCATATGTTGGCAGCTCACTGCTCCTATACAATAGGTTGGGACAAAAATGCAGAGAAATCTAAATCTCTCCTTGCGGGACTGATAAGGGAATCATAAAAAAATATTTTTTGGGGGGGGATGATGGGAATCCGGCCCATACTGTCTTCAAAGTTTGTACTCCATGTACTTGAGATTGTCTCAAAACAAAATATATATTTGAAGCAGCGCACAAGAAGGTCATTATTAAACAACGAGACATACATTACTTGCAAATTGACTTCAGGGTTGTCATGTTGAGCACAAACCAGCAGAAACTGATGACAGAGACAATAATATAGTCTACAACCAGACACAAGAGTGGAAATTCACGTTCCAAACTTATGACAGTAGAAGAAATCTCCCGTCCTTTTCCACTGACTGAATTGATAATGGAATGGACTTCCGTATCAAGGGAATTCAGCAGGCGCCTTGTGACCCATGGAATTCCCATACAGATGTCAGTTTGTACTAGTGGATATTTCTATCTGGACCAGATGGATATTCACTTTGTCAAGTTAGGTAGAATTTTCCATATGTCAAGATGATGACATATTCATTAATTGATATCAAATTCCTCAGTCACGTATTGATAATGGTTTTTTATCTAATTAAAGTATTCAGAACATTGCATTTAGTTAGTTTAATGCTTTATTCCAGTGGGTGAAATACATAGGCAGGAATGCATAGGAATGCATATCCATGAAAATACATTTGGATTGATGTTCCTGTGCTTAGACCGATGCATGAAAAGAGTACTGCACCTTCATCTGTGCTAAGATGTTGTCTGACCCAACAGGGGCGTAAACGGAATTTCAAGCCAAACTTGATACCAAATTTGGGCTGTGCCCGCAGATCTACATTAACACACTCTGAGCTGTGCTGCCACACCCATCTCGAATAAGTCATGCTCCTTTCAAGCCATGAAATTCACCAAACAGAAGCAGGTGGGAAAAATTCACCTTGTACTTGAAGAAACTGGCAATCTGCCTGCGTTTGTGCCTCCAGCATTGCGCCAACATCAAAATAGACCCTTGAGTGTTAAGAGGTTGGCTAGTGTCTTAAACCAGCCTCTCTTCCACAACATACTAATGCTCTAGAGATAGTCTGTCATTTGAATTAGCCCATCTGAAATTGCGACGGAGACAAAGGAAACCTCCTCCGGAAGCTGTCATGTTCCACTGAAAAAGCTCATCAGACTGGAAAATGTTTTGACCAATCACGACACAGTGTAAATGAAAATGTATTCCCCAGGCAAACATAACTGAGGCAGGCAATGTAATCAAATTTCTCATTGCAATGCTATTAGTACTTTAGCTGTGCATGGCTCGTATCTGTAATGCTTCAAACCTGATAGGGTGGAACATAAATCTTTTATGCCGACTAGATTGGTTAAAGAAGATATTGATTACGTTGGACATAATTTGACATAGTAATTTGTTTCCCATTAGGAGTTATTTACACGACTGCACAGGGGGAATAGATGAGAGAGAGCCAAATCTGTACACCGCAGCGACGGCTCATTTCTGATAGAGCGGCTACAGAGAACCTGAACCGAAGATAAGGGTAGGTGGAAGAGAGGGCAGATATGCCCCCCCCATGAAAGACTTGAGGCTAACTGGTTATTAGGGGCAAATGGAGTCCATGGGCTAAACCCTTTACCTGAGGAGTAAATTATACATTATACTTAGTATACCTATACTGATGAGTCTGATATGACATGCACTACACAGCCTCTTATACAGTGCAGATGTATCACTGTGAAGAGAAGAACGGGGGAATTCTGATAAGAGGGGTGATAAATAAAAGCTAAGGGCATGTTTTCATTAGATTGTGGTCAAAGGTACACAGAGGTCGAATACTCACCTCCAATCTATTCACCAGTTTCTTCTTTATGGCATTCTGTGCTGCTGCATTAGTGGCCACACGCAGCCCCTCAGCAGCCTCCCTCAGCCTCTGCTGCTGGTCCTCGTTCTCTGGGTACGCTGCTGCCCCCTGAGGGCCCATTCACACAGAGACAAGAATACACACAAATAACACAGCACATAGAGACAATAAGTATTGCAGCAACATCTACTTATCAGAACCCAACAGTGAAAGGGGACACGAAGTTCTCTTTCACCGTTTCACCATCCTGACTGTATAAAGATGCAAAGAGGCGTTTAGCTGTCTGCTTTGTGACTGTTGCCAAGGAAACCGCCAGTGCCAGATTCCCATTTCCTCTTGATAATGACAGCGATATCATGATTAATGTGTCACAGATCAAAAACATCTAACGAGCCATAAGCAGTTGTTCACTTGCTTGAGTATTTTGCATTAATGATATGCTGCTCATTTATACTTGTCGATGGTGCCAGGGGCTTATTGAGAACCACAGATGCTGTTCCCAGTTATTTGGAAATGTTAATCTTGACTACAGCTCGCTGTAATACAAAGAAATCCATTCTTCCAAAAGGTATCAGAAATATAGTTTCATTATTTAGCATTACATTTAACATTTGTCGTCAGGTTTGACATACTACCTTTGAGAAAGCTTTGGTAGTGATATAATTCATACAGATACTGATGGTATTAGGGATTGGGGGTTATCAGATAATAGGGAGAGGAAAGCCACTTTTTATTTGATCATTGCATTACTACAATAAAATGTGTCTTCAGCACTTAACCCATCCTATTGTATAGGAGCAGCTGCAGCTGCAGCATCCAGGGAGCAGTTATGGGTTCAGTGTCTTACTCAAGGACACTTTGACACACTTTTCAAAGGAACCAGGGATCAAACCAGAGAACTTCTGATTACTAGACAACTGACTCTACCTCCTTAGGCACGCTGCCCATAACAATAAGTGGAATAATACTTACAAATCAGTTGTATCATTACATACGTATATATGACATACAACAGTTATGTAACGATCAGTTCGCTGATACGTTTTCAAAAGGGTGCGGGAGTTTTTGTGTAAAAGTTTGAAAACACTGCATTTAAACTAAGGGTAAAACAAACTAACATCTTTTAGATAGCAAGATCTAATATTTTGGTATTCAGCAGCACATCATCCATATTTCACAGTATTCACCCTATTTAAATTAATGCCTATCAACGGGAATGATATCGTTTTAACCGCATAGTCTATGCACTAAGTGATTTGAAAATCACTTAAATGGACTTGTGATGTCAATGAGTAAGAAAACTCGGTGTGTCAAAGTAAAAATTCTACTTTAAGTAAAAATATTGTGATCTTTCATCATTTTGGCGGCGGTAGGGAGGTAGGATAGTCATCTAGTGATTAATAGAAGATCAGGAAGATTGGTGGTTCAATCCCTGGCTCCTTCAAAAAGTGTGTTGAAGTGTCCTTGAGCAAGACATTGAATCCCTAATTGCTTGTGACAACAGTTGAACATTAGCCTGATAGCTAAATCCTGATAGCTTACATTCTAAAGGATCATTAATATGCACTGTCATTATAAAGAAGATTATTATTACTATTGCTATCATTCACAGAAAGAGGTGAATCGGTTCAACTGGATCAGAAGTTTATTCAGAAACATTTTGTCACTCAAACAGGTGACATCTTAAGTCACATTGCTATCATTATTACTATTGGATTACTTTTTCAGAGTATCCATCTTAGCTCTGTCAAAATCTCACCTTAGCAGCCTCCACCATCCTAGCTGTAGCATCAGCCAGTAGCTTGGCTGCAGCAAGTAGCTTTTTGGAGTTGTCAACATCCACCTCTGCCTCTGCATCAGATCTCATAGCATTGACCAAATCAGATGTTGCCTGGGCAAGTACTCTGGCCTGACGCACCATCTCCCCTTTTTATGTTCACATATACACAAATACACATAGAGAGTAACACAAACACACAAATATTACAGGTCATATACACAAAAAAGCAAAGATAGACAAAGGCAAAGCTGTTTTGCACTTGCAGTTCTGTTTTGGATGCTGAAAAATATATAGTACATTGTTGGGATAGTTCTTTAAGTACTTTATTCTCGAGGGGTCACAATTCAGGTTTAAGATCTAAGTGCCCTTTGCTTGTAGCTCAAGGTTTTTAGTGACTAATCCTGTCTCACATAAATTAAGGTTTTACGAATTACATGTAGCAGGTGATGCAATCCTTCTAACACACTTGCTATAAATAGATGTACTTCCAAACCGCCCACCTCCAGCTGAAAATAACTCAAGCTGAGGAGACTATCAAAGACAAGACATCCTGGCTGCTTTATAGCCCACACCCTACAGCCTTGGAAAGCTCATGATACTCCATCTTGAGAATGAAGCCTGTTCTGACACTCAATGTTGATCCATAGCCACAGATTTTTTTTCTTTGCTTTTCTCGTTGAAGAGACTGCCCTCTGAAAAATGCCCAGGTCATGTGTTTCCTTTTAAGTTTCAAAGGCTCCCCCATGCTGATTGAGACCAGATTGGAAATTCGGTTTTGGTTTTGGATGACATGTTGTCTACAGCTCCTAAAGAACTAAGCTAGATTTGGGAATTCTTCACTCTCATGGCTTGAATCATAACAAAATATCCCAAGCTTTGGAAAAAAAATTCTAGTGGGAGGCAATTTAAGATCACATACCAGAAATCATAATCTGACAGCATCTAAAGCCCCTCTTAGTCAAAATTCATTGGATTAAGTAGGTATGTTAAAAGTATGGATTTAAAACAGCAACAAAAGAAATTAGAGCCTTAAGTGACCTGGGCATTGAATTTTACTTGTCTAGTCCTTACATAAGTCAACTCACTACATCTACAGTCCCGGATGGCTACACACCAAACTCACTAGCAAACAAGACACTTGACATTTACTGATTTACCAGACACTTTCATCCAGAGCTGCTTACAAGTTCTCTGTAACGCCCGAAGGCAATTCCGGGGCTCATAAAAAAAGTTATTATAATTTTTTTTACTCAAGAATGTTAGCATATTTGACCACAGTGCCATTCAAGTGCCCTCTTTACTGAAAACCATTTCCGTTATGAGCTCAGTCAATACAGTCCCAAAAAGTACAATATGACCTCTGATGTGCCCCCTGCCTGCCCCATGTACTCACCAGCATCCCCCATGGAGGTAAAAATGTTTTCTGTGACATTCATGATTGTGTCAGTGGCTTGGTCATAACGTCCAATGGGTTCTCCACAGCTGGCATAATGGCGGACATGCTGCAGAAGATCATTGAGGGCCTGGCTCACCACACCAGCAGCTGCCCCAACTTGCTTGAGCAGTTCACCATCGTCACAGGCTGAGCGACAGGCCTTGACACAGGTCTCCACCGAGCGGTCCACCAGTTTTCCTGCCTCCACAAGTTGCTCCTGACACACAGGGGAACTAATGGTGGGGCTCACTACCTGTAATGCAGTTTAGGGTAAGAAGAAAACAAAGCATGCTCACAAAAGTCCCCAGACTATAGAATGGATCTATTTTTTTGTTTCACCTATTCAGACATGTCAACTATGATGTTGTGATATCTAACTCTCATTATCTGTTGAGTCATCCCAGAATGGAAAAAGTAGGTGCTATTCAATAGTTCATGGCATTATCATGACTACAGTTAAGAATGATATGATTTTTTTAAATAGTAAAAAAGCAAAAGTGTCTAGTAATTTGAAACAAGAATTCCAAACTGAGTAGAATAAATGGAAATCTTTGATCAGTGTATCCAAGCCCATGGATGAAACCTTACTGTCTAGTGTCATTAACAGAGTCCAGTTTTGAGAAAAAAACTACACACAT